>MVJL01001143.1:0-108766 GCA_002156465.1 Macrocentrus cingulum | reverse complement strand
CGTTGTTTATTGACGGATTTGGCTGAAACTCGGATGGTATTACCTGGTCAGGGTACCCAACGTCCATGCCGAGTTTCAAGGTCATCCGATGATTAGGGGCGAAGATATAGAAAAGGGGTTGAAAAAGTTATAAACAATCGCAACGGAGGACTTCTTTACCGGCCGATTCAGTTTCTTTTAAGTTTTTTTAGAAAAGGGGTTGAAAAAGTTATAAACAATCGCAACGGAGGACTTCTTTACCGGCCGATTCAGTTTCTTTTAAGTTTTTTTTTTTTTTTAATACATTCACAAGTCTTAATACCTATTTTTTTTTGTAGTTTTAAAAATTATTTTATAAATAATTAAAAAAAAATTATTTTAAGTGGTGGAAAAATCTTTATTCAAGGTCAGGAACAATTTCCACCGAAAAACTTCCCGATTTTCGACGAAAAAATGGGCCGAAAATACCGACCCCCTATAGAGCTCTGTAACTAACTTTTTTGTTTACAACAATAGGGGGGCGGACGATGGCTCTATGGAAAGATAAAAAGTTACCGACATCCCTGAGGCGATGGCTCAACCCTGCCAAAAATGCCCTCAAAAATGCTCTAGCTCCAACCGTTCTCGAGATATTTGCAAATAAACAATTTTTGCAATGTTTATTCGGCTGCCGCTTCGTTGTTTATTAATCGATTTGGCTGAAACTCAAATGGTATTACCTGGTCAGGGTACTCAACGTTCATTCACGTTTTTCTAGTTGATTCTAAATGATAAACTCGTCGGATTATGAATACATCCTCTTCTATTTAATAAACATTAAATATATAATAATACTCATCACATATGGATCTAAAACATGAACAATTGAAATGAATTCCGTATACGATATATTATTATACACGAGGATATATATTTTTTTTGTCTAAATTTGACTTTAATTCGTACAAACACATGTATAACAGTATAACAATAAACAACAAGATTATTTTTACGAATTTAAATGTTATAAATTAATCATTTACAACATCGAAAAATTGTATTTGTATCATTTCAACTAAAAAAACATTATATCGCCATCGAAAAAAAAAAAAAAAACAAAAACAAAAATTAATTCTTCACGTTGAATGTTTTATTGGTGTTGTTTTTTTTTTTTCTTTTTGCTTTGAAATTGTCAAATGTTAACGTATAAAAATGCTGTAATTATTTTCCCCATTTTTATTTACGTTTATTTTATTTTTTTTTTATATCTTTGTGCAATTGAAACTATTAAACTATCTACAAATAAATGTTCTCAACAATTTAAGAACAACTTTGTCAATTCGATTACAAGGTGGATCACATCCCACAAATTTGTATCTTAAATATTTTATGTGATTTAATTTTTTTTTTATCAATTATAATTAAACTATTTAGGTATATTATCATGTATATCATTAAATATTTTAAGGGCGGTAGATAGATATTTTTTAATTCCTTTTTTTTTCTTCAAGTAGGTATAATCAGAGGCCATTTGCGAGAGCAAACATTTGCTATATTATTTATATATATTTATATATGGCTATAGCAACGTTAATTATTTATTTATTTATTTATTTATTTTTAGAATCTTGCTGACTTAAATTAATTGAAATGACCGTAGATAATTCATCAGGCCTTTTCACTCTATTTACAAATTACTTCGTTTTTTTTTCTTCTTCTTCTTCTTCTTCAATAAAACGACTTTATTTTGAGCCTATGTTTTTTTTTTTCAGTACTATTTTTTATTGTTTAGGATATAATAATAATTTGAAGATTAAAATATCCTATTTAGAAATCTGGATAACTTTTTTTTTTAGAGGTAATTTACTCATATTCTGTCAGCTATATATTTTTGTTTTCTTCCAGCATTTTGTTTATCATCGAATTTAACGGTGAGTTTGATTATATGAAATTATTTTCTAAATATTTGTTTTTTTTTTTTTTTTATGTGTAGATCTAAGTACGTATAATTCCAGCTTGTAAAACATAAATTAGACATTACAAAAATAGTACTTACGCTGTTACTTGGATATTTCATAGTATAACGTTTTAGTTATTATATTAGTTTTATTTTCTACGTAATCAGTGTTGCAATTGAGGCCATTTTATAAATAGATATTAGCAATCTACTGAATAAGCGTTCTTTTTCACTCGTTTTTTTTTTTTTACATTTTTCCAATCTAAAATGACACAATTTTTTTTAATTATACAATAATTTATTAATTTTTTCATATTTTACGTCAATTTCTGTCGCAAAAAAAAAAACGTTACATGAAGAAAAGAAAATTTTTTTACTCATAAATCCAATTTTTTTTTTCTTTATAATCACAAATATACTTCTTATATACTAACGTGATATTTTTATTTTAAATTCACTGAAAATACTTTTTTTTTTACATTATTAATACGATTTTTCGAAGAAAAAGAATTTTTTATCGACTAAATATTCAAATTCCTCGTTAAATACAGGAGATACAATAATTTTGTTGAAGACCGTTTTTATAGAGAATTTTCTACTCTACAAAAAAGATCCCTCGGTAAAATCCCATAAAATGCATATTTTCTGAGATATTAAAAAAAAAAGTCTGACATTTTTATAATTTTCCGCCGATCGATAAAGAACAGTCAATTGGCCAATTAAAAAGTTAATCGATGAATTAATTGCTCAAGTAATGCTATCGTATATCAATTAAATATCGCTCAAATGGTTAGAAAAAAATTTATCCTCCAATTTTTCAGAGTATTCGCGACAAAACCTTTGGTAAGAAGGGTAAAAAAAATCGTCTCGAACATGAATGAGAAATCTACTAGATGTATAGAAGGCTCAGGAGTAAATATTTCAAATTTTTATTATAAACGAACACTTATTAATAAGATTATATTCGTAAAGTATAGTTACTGGGAATGCATCAATGCGAACAAAATTATTTATGCACTTTACAACATACCTACAATCGCTCTATAAATACGCCTGAGTACTTAACTATCTATAGATGCATATATGTATATATATTTAATATTTTTCGTCGTCATAATTCAACAAACGAAAAAATACCTCGAATTGTTCAAACTAATTTCATCACGATTCTATATAATTCTAAATAATAATTCGAATACGAAAAAAAAAATCAAAATCTACATTATGAAAAACTTCATGAAAACAATACAAAAAAATCCAACGTTAATTGCATTAATTGGTAATTAATGAGCATTTATAGGCTCGGGAAGATTTCGCGTTCTTCATTTTAATCTTGGTTTTTTTTTTTTTCAATATTAATAACTTTATATACTTTAATTGATTAATTAACTACGAATAATTCATTTCTGACAACTCAAACTCCCTCAACTGTCGTAGGTATAAATATAAAAATTAAATACCATCAAACATGTATATATTTAGTATCGAAAAAACGTTTTTTTAATCCATTTTCTTATTATTAACTTTTTTTTTCTCATTCCATAATGCCATATACAACTATATTATCTTTCAAACATATTTCATAACAAAAAATTGAAGCCAATGAAAAATTGAATGGAATGTAAAAGCTGTCAGGTACCTAGTCACCTTTATTTAACAATTGATCTGCGTTTTTTTTTCAAAAAAATGAAGAAAATAAATTTTGCTGTTAATAATTGCAGCACCAAATGGAAGAAATATCGTTGAAATAAAGAAAAATTTATCAAGGAATAATAATATTTTTGTTCGTTATTCCTGAAAAATTTTTCTAATCTAATAAATAAATATAACATCTGTCGATTAATTAATAACAAGAAAAAAATTAGAATGATCAGAGTGAAAAGATGAATTCTGTTATCACATGACAAAAAAAAACCTATTTTCCGAGTATAAATTAATGCAAAGGAAGGCAAAACATCTGTTTCAATAATTTTTTACGTGGATTATCATCGTGCACATCATCATAATCGTTATCATCAGTGTGATCAGCATGAATAGAGTTGTTATTGTTGCCTACATGATAGTTAATGTCGGTAATAGAACAATCTGGAGCATCATAACGAAATGGAAATGGTGGCGACAGTCGATATTCATTGTAGTTATTGTCGTTCTCATTTTCCTCATGATACTTCACCATCAGAAAGTTTTCCCGGCTACTGTAATCATTGGCACTGCTGCAGTTTGGCGAGTGACAATCCAAATGTGACGTAAATTTATCCTTTAGTTCATTAATGTAGCTCAACTGCCGTCGATGATCGTAAAAGTCTTGTTGATGATTTATTATTTGAGGAAGACATGGATCGTCATGTCACACGCAGTCTTCCAGTGACATTAACAGTGGATTCACGTATTCAAAGCCCTCAAATTCACTCTGATCAATGTCATCAATTACACGACTGAAAAAAAAAAAAATTATTTTTCATTAATTACAGGCCGGATACAGAGTTTGCATTAAAGATTCATGCAATAAAACACAACTTACGGATCGTCAGGTGTCAAATGAACAGGTTCATCAGTAAATTCAGGTGGGAAATTAGCCAAATCACGATCCGAATCCAAACGTGGCTTGTACGGCGGTGTTACCTGTTTTTGTTCAAGCTAAAAAAATATAATAAATAGTATATAGTTAATTTTTCATATGAATTTATGTTTATTCACAGTTATTAATCTAATTCAAACTCACCATTTCCCAATCAATGGCTTTGAAGAACGGATGAGCAACGATATCAAGAAAGGCGGGTGATGGGCCACGTACACAGCCTAATCTCTCTGCCGGATCTTTGCAGAGGAAGCCTTTGAGGACGGATGCAGCTCGCACAGAGAGTGAACGCGGAATACGTATGGTTTTTTGTAAAATAACTTGGAACAAATAGTCCTCTGTGTTTTGATCCGGATTCTCGGAGGCTCCGGCAATATCAAAGGGACTACGGCCTGCCAACATTTCGTATAGCAGCACACCTAACGCCCACCAATCCACAGAGAAACCGTAGTCCTCGCCGCGAAGTATTTCTGGAGCTATGTAGTTCGGCGTGCCGCAGAAAGTTGCCGTAGTGTCGCCCTCTCGCACGCCCTCCTTGCACATTCCATAGTCAGTCAATTTTACGTGACCCTCGTGATCCAACAATACATTGTCCAACTTTAGATCACGATAAATTATTCCTGGAAATCAGAAAAAAATATTTTAAGACAAAATATTCAATAATTTTCGGTTATTTAATGCAACTATCTCACAAAAAGACTATTTTTCATCATGAAAATTAGAATTTTCCAAGTCTAGGAATTTTTCAAGGACTTTTAGAGCATTTTCCAACTATACTGTGGAATAGAGTATCGTCGGAGCAACCCTCGAGCAATTTTTCTGAATTTCTTTAGGGAGAGAAAATTTAGAAAGACTAGAATTACTTAAGTATCGGAAAATAGTCTTTCTGAGTTGCAATGCAATGAATTTTTGTATTTCGTACCTTTTCTGTGTAAAAAGTTTAAGGCAAGACTGATTTCCGCGGCGTAAAAACGCGCGTGTTCCTCGTTGAGTCGACGCTGTCTCTGCATGTGGAACATGAGATCGCCACCACGGACAAATTCAATGACGAAGAACAATCGCGATGGCGTTTGGAAGCACGAGTGCAGGCCAACGAGGAATGGATGGTTTGAGGCTGTTTCAAATACATGTTTTTCCGTTTGCACCCAATCAATATCCTCGTCGTCGGTAACCAGAGCTTTTTTTATCACTTTCATTGCGTAAATCCTCTTTGTGCGTTTGAGCTCAACCATGAGAACTTTTGCATACGAGCCACGCCCAATGACCCTAATTAATTCGAAGTCATTCAGCGAATACTGCCTCTGCATCTCGCTCGATCCCTCGGCGCCAGCGATCGCGTCCAGTGCCAACTCCTCGCCATCGTGGCTGCTTGCTCCTTTAATCAGTTTTTTTACATTCACAATTTTATTTTTTTCTAACATTATACAACTCGACTTATTTTTTAAAAACAAAACAATTTTATCATATCGAAAATAGTGTTTTTACAATACTACAAGTACCAAAAATTTATGACAAAAAAATTTTTTATGAATTATCCTTTCAACTTGACTTTTTTGACTGACGTAAAAAATTTTAGTTGGTTTTTAAATTAAATCCAACTGGAAAAAAAATTTTTAAAGATATATATTTGCAAAATTTCTATTTTTTCTTTTCTAATAAAAGAATCCTTAAAAAATCGAGTAGTGAAAAACGATGAAAAAATGCCGTAATAATTCGATAAAATCCATCACTAAATTATTTTTAACATTTTCTTTCTTCTCTTTAGGAAATAAAAATATCTCGACAATTTATTTCAAGTGAAATAAATATTAAAAATAGTCAATAAGAGAGAAAGCTAATAAAAAATCAAGTATAAATCTTGAACGAAAACTTGAAAATGAAATTTCCATGATTTATCGACATGTCATAAAATAAATATCGAATAACTGTGGAAAGAGAATCGTTCATCATGGAATTTTAAAACGAAGTAACTTGCAAGTAGAGAGAAATTTCACGATTTTTATATCCCAAGGCGGCAGCAGCCAGTGTCGTATACACTTGCTGTCGCCACTCTTGCATGTTTCTACTTAATAATGAACTTACGTGCTCGAGAAGGCTCCTCAACAACAGAAGACTCTGGAGTATCATTCTCCAAATGTGGAGCAGGACTGCACTGCGGTGATTCCAATTGATTTTGATCGCCATTGGCTTGTGGATCACTCGGTTGCGATTGATAGTGTAAATTCAGGCACGGTTTGCGCACAACCTTGTGACACTTCTTGTGAACAAGAAGCTTGCACTGGATACACTTGAATCCCTGTCGTCCCAGGCCCCAAATTCGGTCGCCACAAAATGCGCAGAAGGCCCGCTGCAACGTTGAAAAATACGGTTCAATATTGATGAGCCTTGAGCGGCAATCAATGGCAATAAACATCAATATAAACTCACTCGATTGAAGCGTTTCGCTTGGAATATATGTCCATTAACCCTGTAGAGCTTTCTCCATCGTCGTGCGCCACGTCTGTATATACTTCCTGCGAAAAAAACAATTTTTTAATAACCTCCAAAGTCACTCAAGTCGATGAATGATTGAAAAAACAATTATTTCAATAAATAAAAAAATCTTTTTTAATGCCTTTAATTTTTTCCACATTGTTTCCAACTAATCCTGCCCATTTATCAAGCCCAAATAAAATTGCTGTCCTGCGGCAATCCATAACGCAATGCTTTCGCTCTATCCGACATTAGGTCAGTTCATAAGTAAAGATGACTCCCGAATATTATCTACATAAGTACTACGTATTGGGAAAATGTGTCAATCAAAATGGCGTTTGAAGACAAGCGTGTGTTTACAACCGTTTTTCATAGGCTGAATGGACGCACATAGGACATAGGGGTATTGTTTGAAAATTTAGAGGTTTAATCATGAAAATAGTGTGCTATTATGTGTTTTATATAATGAATGTGAGGTTATGTGCGTTTGTCGTCACTGCAATATCCAGCATGTTCAACAATCGAATTTGGAATGAAGCCAAACTTAACGTATTCAGTGATAATTAATCGTATCTCGTGAGAATATAATGCAATGCAACCGCTTATTGAAGATTCTAGGATAATTATCGCACACATTTCGATGGATTATTTAATTTCCTATCGTATCTAAATACTCGTATTAATCGCTCAACTATTTATATATAAGCATTTAATGATTTATTGTTTGTTTGCAGTAATTTCTTTTTTTTTTTTAATGCCTATTTTCTGATTTATCGGGAATATAAATAATATTTCTGAACATAAAATTCTGCATTAAATTCAGAAAATAAATTAATAAATCTTGGAGGAAAAAAAATGTTATTGAAAAAATTAAAAGCTTTTATCTATTTTATTTCTGTCAATAAATGAGTTTTTCATTAATTATAAATAATATTTTTATTTTTAATAGAAATAAATAAATTAATAAAAAAAAAGTTTAAAACACTTTTGGAATTTTTATCTTGAAAAAAAAAAAATTTATTTTTGATGTTAAAGTATTTTTTCCTAAATAAAAAATAAATAATTCATTAAAAAAAAAAAAAAAACTGTGGAAAAAAATGGCATAATAAACTACGTCATAACCAGGACATTCGAATTATTAAATAGCTCGAGCAGTCTATTAATTAATTCCCCGTCGGACATTAAATCATTTGGATTTTCCCAACTAATCAATTCAATTGACATATAAAATGTAATGTCACTCACTGTCTTCTCCCTGGCATGGCATCCCCGGAGCCGGCGGCACATTGGGAAACACTGTAACAAACAAAAGCAAAAGATGAGAAACATAAAGACATTGCACACTCGGAAAAACCAAGAAAAAATACAGCTTAATTAGTCTAAAAGTCTTAAATAAGCCTACTGCAAGTAAAATCTGCACACTGGCGAGATGGCGAGCGTTGCGGCTGGTGACCAAAGAGTAAATATCAATGATTAAGAAGCTGCGGGTCACACACAAACATACAGAAGATGGCCTTGCGCATTTCCTCGTGCCCGAAACGACATAGATTCTCTCGAGGGCGGCAGCAAAAGGGGTGGAATGAGCGCATACATCCATACACACACGTAGCCATACCACCCGAAAATCCTACAATGCAGTACTGACAATTTTTTTTCACAAGAAAAAATACATTTCAACTCAAAAACAAATATCAAAATTTAATTTTTACAATTTATCACGGTTCATTCGAGATAATTAAACAACCGACCATTAAAAAATACAAGGATTTGTTACATAATATTTATAAAAAAAAAAATTATAAATTTTTATTTTAACATTTTTCTAAATTTTTTTCAAATCTGTGGGGATAAGAGATAAAAATGGGTAATATAATATATCATATTTTATTAGAAAAAAATATTTTTAAACGTTATCTAATTCTGGATATCTAATAAAAAGTTTTTGCTAATTTTTTTTTTTTTAGATTTTGTAATTTGCAAATTGTTCCCACGCCTCTAAAACTGTCACTAGAGCATAATGAGCATAATATTGAATTATTAACTATGATTAATCAGTTTTATATAGAACACAACGAATCAATCTGCTATTAGTAACCATTATGGTTAAAATCATGCGATCAAATACCGACATCATATAGCGGATGGTGATATTTTATCTAGTTAACTTTAAAGCGACCATCACACGGTCAAAATTGTGAATTAAAAGATTAAAATCAAGCTAATGGAGGGTAATTTTACGTGCGCATATTAAAAATCTAATGATCCAGTCGATTGTCAAGCTCAAATTTTTATAATGTATTAGAAAAAGAGTTAAAAATTGAAGTAGGTAATTTTTTTGCACGTTTTATCGATGAATTTCATTGAAAATAATAGTTATACATTTAATAAAATATTGAATATGTTTCTGAAATGAGTTTTAAGACGTTTAATTGAAAGAAAAAAAAATTTTGTTTTTTGTAAAATTTGATAAGGGGCCACCCCTTGGATATTTAGCACTTTCTGTGATTTTTTTCGGTTTTTCGGCGATAACTCGATAAATAAGCAAAATATCAAAAAATGTTACTGAAGTCAAATGATTAGGGGTTAAATTTTCTACAAAAAACATTATCAAAATTTTTCTCTATCTCTCTTAATTTTTGAGATATTAACGTTTTTTTGAAATTTTAATTTTTTAAAATATCTCAAAAACAAAGCAAAATATCAAAAAAATTTATTCTACATTTTTTGTAGGGAATTGAATTCCCTATTATTTCACTTTTATAACATTTTTTGCTATCTCGCTTGGTTATCGAGTTTTCGCGAAAAAACCAAAAAACTTCAAGATTTCGAAGAGTTTTACTATTGGAAAAAATTTGACCGAAAAAAATTTTTTTTCTTTTCAATTAAAAATTATAAATCTTATTGTTAAAATATTTTCTGTCAATTTACAACATAAAATTCTTATTTTTAATCAATTTTTTTGATAAAAAAAAATTTTTATTCACAAAAATTCTAAAAAATCACTTCATAGCCTATTTTTAATTACATTTAATTATAGTACCCCGGTATAGAACACTATTTTCATAGTTGAATCTCAAGCGAAAATAAATGACCGAGTGGACGGAAAAAAATTTTGAAAATGGCCTGTAGCTCATTCATCCTGCTATAGAGGAGTCGTGTTCTCTACTGATGGAACGAAAAAAAAGTATAAATCAACGAGATCCGTCCTGTCGCCGGTGGTTTAGGAGAATCGTCGATGTTGTAGTGCAGATCAGTCGAATTCTGTGTGTGCTCTATCGACCGAATTCCTTCCTGAATAAGTGAATAGATGATGTTGACCCACTATCGCACACACGCTGTTCGCGCAAATGTATATATTTTTTATTTCTTCGCAGACAATGTGCAGGGCTGTTCAAGTGTCCCGAGAATAACTGATCAGTCAATACACATGGATGGCCATCGATCCAGTCTGAGGGGGAGTTAGCAACCGCTGCCCAGCACTCGCGAGTTATTTCCCTCTTTCTGATAATGAAAAAGAGCAAAAATTGTATATGTGTATCCAAAGTTTCACTGCAATCTCCGCCAGCACGTCTGCATGCACTCGCTTTTGAGCCTTGTACCCCTTTCTCGGTAGCTCACGATCCAATCACATTTCCTCTCTGGCTCGCTCTCGTTTGTTTTTTTCCCTTTTTTTTCGTCAGTAGTGCAGCCAGGTCTCGCTTTTGCATCAAAGACCAAGTTTCTTATTGTTAAAGTCGAACTAAACTCCTCAGTCACGGACGAAAATTCGTTGAAACTTTGTTGTTTTTTCAGATCGAGTGACATGAACACGATATCAATATTACTGAGTGAATTTTATTGCAATAAAAACTTTTAAATTTGAGTTTTGTCGTGAATTAATGATTTTTTAAAATTTATTTCAACATTTTTTTAGTAATAATATAATTTTTAAAAGATTTTAAAAATATTTTTATTTAAATTGAAATTAAAATCAATGAAATTTTTTGTGATTTTGCCATTATTCAATTTTCATGAATTTTCAAAAATTCATATAAATTATGAAAAAAAAAAACCTTAAATTATGTATAAATTCATATTTTGCTCAAAATCAATTATTAAATCGAAATAAAAAGGTTTTATGTCAGATATTATCAAAAGTTTCGACATCGAAAAAATTTATTTTAAATAAAACTCAAGTAATTTTCAATTTTCAGCATTTAATTCCTTATATTTGTGAAAAATAACAAACGTATAATCGGATTTTAACCGAAAATAAAAAAAAATCGACGCAAAATACCGTGAAACGGATGAAAAACATGATGGTCAAGTTTCAAAACCTTTGATTTCACACAAAGCATGTAATTTTTACCGAAAAAAAAAAAAACAAAGCACAGCTCAATTGGTTGGAAATTGTGCGAAATGGATTCTAAAGAAAAAACAACAATTTTTTTTTCCCCGAGTTAAAAATTTTACAAATACCCATTTTTTTGCTTTTAGTTACCCGATCTGAAATAACAGTGATTTAACGCGAAACATGCCTAAAAAATCGCGACATAAAAAACATGAAAAAAAAAAAAAATGTTAAGTTGTTGCTCTTTCAAATCCAAATATCTTTAAAACTATCGAAGATACAAATTTTCCTCAAGAGATCTTTTTTGTAGAGAATTTTATTAGCTATAAAAAAGGTCCTTAACAAAATTTATCCAACTTGCATCCTTATTAAGATATTAACAACTTAAAAAAATCTCGAATTTTTTCAATTTTTTTCATAGCAAAAAAATTGTCTTACTTTTTCAAATCAAAATATTTTCAAAACCGATAAAGATACAAATTTTTCTCAAGAGACCTTTTTTGTAGAAAATTTTATTAGCTATAAAAAAGATCCTCAACAAAATTTGTCCAACTCGCATCCTTATCAAGGATATAAGCTAGTAAATTTTGACGATACGCCTTTTTGATTTAAAAAACGCGATACAATAACAAAAAAAATTCATTTATCTGCCATAAAATATCTAAAGGACTTTGAAATCCACTTCAACTTTAATATCGACGACTAATATCTGACTCCAGAGACCTTGCGAGTTATTGAAGTTGAGAACAGGTAGGCCGGAATATATCATTGGATATCCGTATGCGACGTCAGTGGGGATTCTGAGCATTATAAATCACAAGTTTCCAATCTCATCGTCGTCATTTTCATGCGAACATGTGTGTCACAAAGTTAGAAAGACAATTCACCAATACGCGAACGACACAACACATATAACTGTCTTTCAAAATCACACGAAGAAGAAAAAAAACGGGGGAAAAAATGCCTGAAGTAATGACCCAGTTTTAATATTTTTTCCCCATCACATTATCGGACTTTCAAGTGGCAAAATCAATGAATTTATGCTCTATTGCGTTAAAAATAAAACAACAAATAATTCCGAATCACCAGAGGAAAATTTTTTTTCTGCAGAAAATCATGTCTCTAAAGATATAACCATCACGTGGAAAAAAATTGTGAAAAGAGGGAAAAAAAAAACATAAATGAGAAATAAATCCGACTGGAGGGCTTTTTTTTTCTTCTTCACATCACCGCAATCACAGACACACAAAGTCTCCCGGTGTGTCGTTAAAATAAATTGAGAAATGGAGGAAGCATCGTGTATCAGCCTAATTCCCGCTTTTACGACGTGTGTGTGAGCCTGTTAGTGACAACGCGATATCTATCAGCCGTGATATCAATTATCGGTTTATCTCAATGCCCGGAAACATGTTAAACACACTGTTGTCTTCGATCGTTGACACAACTCACTGGAAAAACACCACAAATTTGAATTAATCGATCGTTTCACCTCATGTATATGTGCAAAACACATAAAACATGACAATACACACGTGCGCAGCCATTTTGCCAAGCATAATTTGATTGGATCTCAAGTTAGAAAAATAATACACCTCTGTCACCAACTAAAAATCATGAAAAAAAAAACCAATTGATAGCTCCTATAAAACAAAAAGAAATGTATTTTCGAATTAACAACATTTTTGAAATTATAAATTCACGATTTTAATTCGATTTACTTATTGTTTAATAATCCGAGGATATATCTAAAAAAGAATATTGACAGAGTGATAAAATGTTTTAATGGAGAAGAAGAATTTTTTTTTCATCAAATTTTGCAAGGGGTATATATACCTATAGAAATCTCAGTGTTTTTAAGTTTTTCCACGATAACTCGGTAACCAAGCGAGATAGCGGAAAATGATATTCGAGTTAAATGATTGGAAATTTTATTTTTGAAATAAAATGTAAAATAAATTTTTTTGATATTTTGCCTTGTTTTCGAGATATTTTGAAAAATCGAAATTTCAAAAAAACGTTAATATCTCAAAAATTAAGAAAGATAGAGAAAAATTTTTTAAATGTTTTTTGTAGGAAATTTTACCCCTAATCATTTAACTTCAGTAACATTTTTTGATATTTTTATTATTAATCGAGTTATCACTGAAAACCCAAAAAAATGACAAAAACTCCGAGATATCTAAGACGTGCAAAATTTTACCAAAGAAAATTTTTTTTTTGTCTCAATTAAACGTCTTAAAACTATTATTACTATTATTATTATAACTATATTTTTGATTGTCCATCCCTTAATGAATGGACTGTAACAAAAAAAAAAAAGAAATATTTCCACAAAAAATCATCTTTTTCGAATGCTTTTAAACAGTTTAATCTATTTTCACATTAACGACATTTTTAAGGGTTATATCCTCGATTTCAATTCGATTTATTTATTGTTTAACAATACCAGGATGTGTCTAAAAAAGAATATCGACAGAATAACGCGATAATACGAGAAAATCGTACACTTCGTTCTAAATTCGCATGGTTGCACCATGACAAAGGCCCAAGTGTTTTTAATTTCCAAGCGAGTAATTAAAACGACCTATAGAGAAACAAAACATTTTGTGAGATAAATCCAAAAATGAAGCAAACTGTCACATAAAAAAAATAAAAGAGAAATTTTTCAATTGTTTTTATCATCACAGACAATTTTGATAAGTAATTTTCTATGCTGTAAAATTTTTTCCCCGAAAGAAAAAACGATATCTAAAGGAATTTTATGACTAGTACAGCAAAATAGTAAAGATATAGAAAAAGTTTACTCATCCAAATGTAATTCTGTAAAACTACATTGGGTTTTTACTCAAGTATTCTTCTTGAAAACTTCCAATTTGATCTCTAGAATGATCTCCTCAAGCTATTTCCTTCACGAATCAGTGAATTCCACCTTCAAAGATGACGTGTACAAGCCACATCATTCTCGTGCCAACGCGAACAATGGTCTGTGTCTGCATTGGAGCTTGCTTCCGTCAAGGGATGGGTTATATAGAGCTAGAGCATTTTTGGCTATATATTTCCGTCCTTTTGCTCTATGAGAGATAGTATTCTTCACTACCGCACATATTGTTCAATCGAGCTATTTCCCCAGTGGAGTTTTAATAACCGAGTATACTCTTCCACTCGAGCGAAAAAAAACACCCATAAATACTCATCCGAGATTTTTTTTAAGTATATTAATTTAAAAGTTTGAGAGGAGGGTAGTAATAAAATATGAAGGGATTGCAAAAATCAGCTGACAGTTCTCGTGAATTTTCTTGCAAACTTTTCCAAGGCCAATTTATTGGTGTGAAAAGTTTTTTCACTGTCTGTCGAAATATCGGGATATTTTTTTTTTTTTTAATAGATAGAGGAAAAACCGGTAAATATGCATTTTTATCTTGACCTGACATTTTTCCACGCTGATGATACGAGGATTTGCGTGGAATTTCGTGCGCCTCAAACGTGTGGATCACGATACATAACGAGAATGAACCCTTCCGCATGCTAGCAACCAAGGGCGCCAACGTTAATTGCACTGGGGCTTAGGTGGCAAGCTATTATCGTTAATCCAGCTATGCAAGGCATACTATATGTCCGCCTTCCTCGCGGCACAGGGTATAGGTAGTGTAGTATCCTCCTCAAACTTTGCTCGCTGCCTGCGTGTCATGATGCCACGCCTATGTGGATTTACATAAAATTTCGTTTTTTTTTCTCCCCCTATTCGCGATATATCTCGCGATGATCAAAGTTTTTCCAACATTATGCACTACTATTCTCGTGGTTTTCACGCGCATCAACTGTAAGACGAAAAGTCCATCATGGTAAAACACCCGTAAAACTTCATATATTGCAAGCATCAAGCATAAAGTGAGCTTTAAAATGTAAAAGAAAATTTCTTAATTTTCCAAGATCAATAAATCGATATTTGCAAACTCGGAAAAAAATTTTTAATCATTTAAACTCGATTTATTTAAATTTTTCAACCCAAATAATTTTTTTTTTATTGCTTAAAGCTTTTTAAAGGCATTTTTTGACCTGAAAAATTTTTTTTTTTCTACTAAATCTATTTTTGACAATTTTTAGCTAAAAAATTTTGTTCCCTTGTTTATAAAGTTAAAATATTAATTTATTTACTCGTTGGATATAATATTTTTTTACTATCTAAAAACTTTTTTGTACTTTTGTGCTTAGGAAATTGCTCTAAAATTATTTTTAAGGGTTTTTTATTGATAAAAAAATTTTTTTTTAATATCTAAAATTAAAATACGATATTTGTTAGTTGGATTAATTGGATATGATTTTTTCACCATGTAAAAACTTATTTTTTTATACTTTTTTGCATGAGGAATTGCTCCAAAATCATTTTTAAGGGTTTTTCATTGAAAAAAAAAAAATTTTTTTCGATAAATCTAATTGAAATACTATATTTATCAGTTGGATTAATTGGATATTTTATCAAGAACAAGTTGAAAACGGCCAATTTTTCGGATTTTTTTGGAAGTTAAAATTTTTTTCCAACTCAAAAAACTGTCACGATTTTTTTCCTGGCTAAATTATTTTGTTTGCGGTCCGAACAAATGCACAAATAGCATAATGTGGTGTACCCTTGAGTTGTAGAGAGGGTGTAAATGAAGAGTAAAACTAGCTAATGTGTAGAAAAGCGGTTAGAGATACTAGTCCACGACGACTAGGCTAGACTAACCGGAATATCATCTAGGTAACGGACCGGAAGCGGATCTGTGTCGAAGCACACGAGCAAGGAATATCGGACACAGGGGAGCCATTCTGTGAATACCATTGGGCACGCCCCGATGGACCTTAATAATTTACAAATGACGTTATACAACTCGTGCGATCGGATTAAAACTAACTAATGGTTGTCCAATAATGAAGTAAATGTCCAAAACTTGTCTGCAGTAAATTATAACAATTTAAACCCTACTCCAGTTACTTACATTTTCATGTGATAAAAAATATAATAAATAATAAAAATATAAAACATTATCTAAATCCGATAAAAAATAATCCTACAATAATTCTAAATTTCGAAAAATAAATTAAGATACTTACACGCAAAATCCCTTAAGCACCGACAATTAAGATATGAAAAATTCAGCTGTTAATCTACGGTAGAAAATGGCCAAGAGAATGAAATTCCCTGGGCATTAAATATTCAAAAGCATTGAAGATGGTGGTGGCTTTTCTTGTATGAGTGATAAAACAAGAGATGAAGAAAGCAGGGAACGAACGCCTTGACGTTTTCAAATACTTAAAAAAACACCGATCAAAATATTTTTAAATAAAAAAACCAACTAATCTAAAATTCCTAAGCCATCTATAAATAATTTGGAAAAAAACAGCTTTGAATAAAATTGATTGTAAATATTTGATTTAATTTTTCCTGACAGCTCAAACAAAATCCTCCAGTGTATCTACTGAAAAACTCAATATAATCCAGTCTCGATAGAGGTAATCCCGTAAAATTCACTGTAAAAATACAATCAAGCAATCTTGCGTGATATATATGTTAACAAATTCGTGATGCAACGAAATCAAGTGACGTTTGACAATTGGATTGTGACCTGAAAGCGAGCGCGTCACACACGACGACGACGACGACGAAAACAACAACGACCATTTGTACATATATTTGGTCGAAACAAAAGCGGAGAAAAGTTGTGCGGGGGTTAGAGGGGTGAGTATAAGCAAGCTGAATGTCTGTCGACACGAAAATAAAAGAGCAAAAACGATATACATATATAGAAACTCTCGAACGACACGAGACTCTGCAGAGCTTATCTGCAATTTGTGCCCTACATTTTAAGCTCACATTAAATCAAAATATAGTAATATGTAATAATATGTTAAATAATATAACAGTAAAAAAAAGGAAAATAGCAACAACTTCAAGCTAGTTTAACCACCAACAATTAATCACGACTAATCACATGATCTGTGATTAATTACCCTCTGTGTTAAACACCATCTAACGATACAAAAGCATCGCCACTTCTATTTTCAACGAGATTACTTGATAATTTTTTTATACAAAGCCCTCACATCCATCACGGGAATTCTTTGGTAATCTAATAGCTTTTTTTACCTTTAGTTTTTTTTTTTTCGTGTAAAAACATCTGAGAAAGTTTATTAAGAAATTAATTTAACTGTTTGAAAGCGATTAAAAAAAGATAATTGTTTTAAAAACGGAAATATTTCATATTTTTTGTTACAGTCCATTCATTAAGGGATGGACAAACAAAAGGGCGTATAACAATTTTTTTTTCCACGGTTTATCGGAAAGTTGATTAAAAGTTATAATAATGATAGAGATAATCGTTTTATTGAGACGCTTAATTGAGATGAAAAAAACGATTTTTTTCTTTGGTAAAATTTTGCACGTCTCAGAGTTTTTGTCATTTTTTTAGTTTTTCAGCGATAACTCGATTAATAATCAAAATATCAAAAAATGTTACTGAAGTTCAATGATTAGGAGTGAAATTTTCTACAAAAAACATTTAAAAAATTTTTCTCTATCTCTCTTAATTTTTGAGATATTAACGTTTTGTTGAAATTTCGATTTTTCAAAATATCTCAAAAACAAGGCAAAATATCAAAAAAATTTATTCTACATTTTATTTAAAAAATAAAATTTTCAATCATTTAACTCCAATATTATTTTCCGCTATCTTGCTTGGTTACCGAGTTATCGTGAAAAAACTAAAAAACAATGAGATTTCTATGGGTAAACCTTTTGAAGAATTTGATGAAAAAAAAAAATAATTTTTTTTGCTCATCACAACTCACTATTGAAACATTTTCTGTCATTCCTCCTCAAAAATTCTCATTTAAAATCAATCTTTCAAGCATAATGAAAAAACCTACGCCCTTTTGGCATTAGTAACCACGATATGCTAAAAAAAAAAAATCCACCCTCAGACGCTTAAAATATCCGACAGAGCAATTGCATTAGTTGGATATCTTACCCCAGCAATCTACAGAAAAAAGCCCTTCCCTCTAGATACATATCCGAAACGAGCGTGAATTAAACAAAAAAAAAAACAAAAACAAAGCATCAAGATAACTCTACCCCAGGTGATGTCATTGAGCCAGACTTCCGAGGCGTAGGAGGGCCGAGGACCAAGGGAAAAATGTTCACAGCCAATACCCAGTCCAGATGTGGAAGCAGGATCCAAAACTTGAGCAGCAGTTCCATGAACAAGGCAACCACCAACACCCGATGCTCCAGCACGACTGCTAGCTTCATAAATGACCTCAGGCACAATAATTTCCTCCTCCAATTCAACATCCGTCGCATCATCCTCACAATTATCAATTCTAAGTCCCTTAATGCGTCCATCCAAGGAGGCAGCACGTTCCAGCGAGTGACACAAGTCCTCGTGCTCGCTGTGCTGAACATAGGCAGTGTGTAGAGCAATAGTTGGCTGCTCATACTCGGCCGAGTCGCTGCCGGGTGACGGTGGATAATTGCGAAGGCCAACATCACGTGGTGGAAAAGCTTGCAAAAGACTGGAGGACGGTCCGTCAATGGCCGCGGGCGTGCGGCGACCTGCAGCAACTGCGGCAGCCTGAGCAGCAAGGGTGTACGAGTAAAAAGCACCTCTGTCATCCGTCACGAGGTCTGCAGCTGCTGCCGTGCTAGTTTGAACAGTCGAGGCATACACAGCCTCACTTGCAGTCTGATAATTCGACTGCGATGATGTCTGCTGAAGATTTTGCTTGTCCTTTTCACGTCGTGGTGATCGTCCACGGTCGTTGACGGACGTTGCGCTCCAATAGCCCCACGCCATTCTTCACACGCACTCACACACTCACGCCAGAGCACTCAAAGTCGACCTAGATCAATTCCTTGGCTTGGGCTTGGGCCTGTCTCACGTCACGTCGTGCCGGCCACACACACCAGAGAGATCGATCAACGGCGGCCGCTCGGGTTAACAGGTGCGCCACACTTTGCCCATTTAATTCTTCTGCCTTTTTCTTTATTTAGTATTTTATTGGCTGTTTTTAAGGTGGATTTTCGCGTTGTTTTGATGGTTGGGCGGGTGCCGAGGTTATCTTCAGGCGAACGCACTGCTGATCAGGTCCGTGAGGGGATATCGACTGCGGCACAGGCATTACTGCCGCCGCCCGGCGCGCACTACTGCCTCCATTGAACGCGCAAACGCAAAACCAAATGTTCAACGACCACTACCACTACCACCAGCCTTGCCACCACCTTCCTGAGACCTGTGATCACGACAAAGACGGGGCCACTAGGTAATTCTGCTTTGCACCCTGTCATCTCAACATCATTTCAGCTTCAAGAGTTTGTTCGACTCGGGTTTTTTTTTTAATGGTTCTGAAGCTTTCTTTTTTGGGGAGGCTGTTTTTTGAGGTGATGTTTCTGATGTCTATTGCCGCAGAATTAACACTCTCTTGCACACGCAGCAGAGGGTGGAGAAAGAGGACATGGCCGGGATATATCAATGCTTCTACACTGAGGGAAGCTCTCCTAGGCGTGGCACACACCCGAAACCATGGTATACCTCGGGCTGTTTTTTTCCCGACAACCTTTTTTGAGCACTATCCAACAGATTAAGCGGATTTTTCGATTGGATTTTGAGAGCTTGTGGGTGAGAAGCGTCTGCTGGACGTTGATGGATGTTGGGAAATTGGAGTTTAAAGTGTCAATGTTGGAAATAATCTTGAAATTTTAATGAAACTTGGGATATTAATGTCAGACGACGACCTTTAAGCAGGAAATTCTCAAGATATCCAACTAATCCACTTATTTTTACCCTACATCAGAATTTAAATGTATTTTTTTATTATAAAAAAAATTCCTGATGAAAAATCTAAAATCATAAAACTCTTGTTAATTTCGTAAAAAATTTCAATCATTGTTATAAAAATTGTTATAAAAATTTTTTTGATAGTAAATTTTTTATCGATTTATCTGATGGCACTATAATAAAGTTAAGTGACCTATTGACTATTCCAATAATTATATTATACCCCATCGATTGAGGCACTCAAAATTGACTTAAAAAAAAAACTCCTTAAATGTCCATTTCATCAATACAAAGAAAATTACAATGAAAAAAAAAAAAAAGATTCAGATATACCGAGCTTACGATGCAAAATATAACGTTACACCTGATAAAACAGGTTTGCTGATATATTTAATTATCAAGGCACGTACAGATAAACTCATGGTTTTCAATGGCAAGTAAGATGAAACTCACGAGGAAATTCTATGAAAGAGTGAAAACCAAATTACATCCGGCTTTGACTCTGATAAAATTGAATACAGCTGACGAAGAAGAAGAGGAAAAAGAAGAAAAAAATCTGTCGTAAAACAAGCCTTGAAGAATACGAAAGTAGATTTTAAAAATAATGAATAAAAGTCAAATTGAAAATGGACAACTTGGGTAATACAGCTTGATTAGACAACCGTGTGAATTTGCTACGCCCTGATATAGAAGAGAGCTCATAGCCATTGGATGTGCATGGACATTTGATGTGTGGAGCAAGGACCGTGATCGCTTAATTACGATCCAGTCTATTGGCGCTGATACGACACGTCCGAATCGTGTTGGCAGGAATAGAATCGCCATAATAGTGGTACACAGTGCGAAAAGCTTTGTTCTCTCGATAGCTTTGCCCGTCTGTTTCTCTAACTCGGCCAATTGTGGTGCACGTGGGTGGACGAGTACGTTGTGAATCCTTGACAAAAGCCATCTAGACATTAATCGAACCGATTTCAAGATTCTATTCAAACGCTATTTCAACAAAACCTGATTCTAGCCATTTACAACTGATAAACAACCAATTTTCCACTAAATTAAATATTTAAATAAAATTTTTTAACCGTTAAAACCATGAAATAAGCACTTTTTTGTGGTTTAAATCACGAATTTTACTGAGATTGGTTGGTAAAAATGTGTGTTAGAATTGTTTCAAGGCTTCATACCAGGTTTTAGGTGGTTTTGATGAAGATCAGTTGGACAATTGAAGTATTTAGATGTCCACAGAAGCACAAGCAAACCTCTGGAGACAGATGGCACGAGCGTATTCAAGGAGAACAACTGAACAACTAAGGCGCGCGTTCGTGCGTCTTTTTCTTTTGTCGAGAGACCTTACTTGATCGCTTCGGTTGTATTCCCTCTGTCATTTTTATTTCTTCGCGGGGAAATAAAAAAAAAAGGTTTACTTGATATTCAACGTCAATTTGTCTAGGTCACGATCAAGCTATTTCTGCGCATGATTCAGTTCATGATGGGATACATGTATCTTTTCACGCGAATTAATAAATCAGAAGACGATGTACATATATACTAGCATTTGCACGCCCGCTTCGCTGGGCGAACTACTTATTTTATAGAGTTTTTTTGCAACTGATAGTATAATACAACGCCAGGGGGTTGCTGATTTTTTTTTTTTCAGTGTTTTTTGGACTCTGTAAAAAAATGTAAAAAAAATGTTGACTAAACAAAACATTTGATACTGCGTTACATGACTATTTCGCCAAAAAAATGCTCTTTCCCACCTAAATCTTAGCCTCATCTTAGCCTTTTAAATTCAATAGAGATGGATAAAAATGTAAACTTTTTTATCCTCAAGTTCAATAAATATTTAAAAGTACGAATTTCCGATTTGTAGTGAATACTTCGGTCTCGTTTTTATCGTTGAGATTTTCTTTTTTTCGTGATTATAGGTTTATTCAAGCGATAAATATAATACTTCTATTCAGATGATTGGAGAAAAAATTGCTTTTTTTTCTATATCTATTCAGACGGTCGAGAGAAAATTTCCCTCGTTTTTATATTGCGAGAATCGCGGCAATAAAAGTCGAGAATGTAATTATTTCTCACTGGCACGATGGAATACGTGAAAAAATCTCAAGCTTTCAATGAAAATCATGACAAATTTGATTTAAAAAAAAATCCTTCCAGCTTGTAATTACTCGCGTAATTGAAATTCATCCTTGTGATTTCTAAAAAATCATCTTAAAACTATTTAAAAACCATTTTAAACATGATTTTCAAGTTTTGAACTAGCTTGACATATTCCAAAATAACTTGGTATAAAAAATTTAATATTTCTAATTATGACTTAATTATTCCTAATGATCTATACTAATTATTCCATTGATGAGAACTGTGTGTCGTGAAATGCAAAATTTCATTGCACACCCACACGACCGAATCACGGCCGTTTTTGTAATTTATGCAGCATTCACAAGCGCTCATTAGTTGGATTTAAATGAGAATACCGGCAAAGTTGAATAGAGAAATAATAAAAGGAGCTCTCTGACGATAAGGACGTGATGAAGTAGCGTGTGCTATAGCACACCACAGCTGCACTTACCGTGTATCGTTATTTCCGTATCCTTCTCGAGCGCATAAAGACGTAGCGCCTCGTCAAGCTCCTGTTGAGATGCTATTCGGCACGGGTCACCTTCGTCATCGACCCACTTCATTGTGAACTGGTCAGATCCAGTGCCACCCGCTGCACTAAATCCGCATATCGTCCGCATTTCCTCCCGCAGAGTATCCACCGTTATACCCGCTGCGATGTACGTAATTTGTACCTCCCTGCATGTGAACAAACATTTATTAGATTAATCATGTCGTATTTCAGCTCTAATTCCCGCTGGACCCTCTCTATATTGCTCAGTTTATTCTATTTTCACATATTTTCAACTTTCTACACATTTATTATTACTTTTTTCCATTTTTAAACATTAAATATCTTTCATTTCAACGCATTCAATGGGCATTTAATGTTTTTTCCCATCACATCGAACGTATAATAATTTTTTTACTAAAAAAAACCACGTAAAATCATAAAATTCTTCTTGACTCTTTTATATCAAAGACTCTATGAAATTATTATGTACATAAACTTCCATAAAATGATGAGGAGATATCAAACTAATCGTTAAATGCGTCTGTCGACTTAAAAATTGCGAGTAAAAAAAAAGTAAGTATGAAAGTTTAAAATGAATTTTTACGACTACTTTTTTCCGTATTATTTGTTAGGTCGGCATTAATTTGTAAACTCACGAGTTGCCAAGAAAAAAAAAAAGAATGACCACGGTCAAACTTTTGTGGGTCGTTGAGTATAAGCTCAGTGAAAACTTGAGGTCATGTATGGCGCAGCGATCAAGATTCGTAACACGTGCCGAGAGACACACCCGGTGAAGATAGATATATATTTCTTCATAGATATTGTGTACATATAAATACACCACGATCTACGGTACTTTATAAGTACATCTAGAAAATTTATTTACCCATTATATACGATTTTCACTCGTATATCATCCGTTTCTCCTGTCTGTGTGGGCATTCTCGTTCTCCACAGTCTCCTGTACTTGCCTGGAATAGAAACAAAAATAATAATAAAAATCAATTGACAATAAAAAAATGGAAAATAACTAAAAGAAAATAAGACGCATGGACCGACAATTAAATTCAGATCTATTGATTTTTTCTGACCAAGTTTCTTTCTCTGTTTTTGTTCGCTCTCTCTGTCAGGCCGTTTATCGCTTGGTTTTTATTTGCTTTTCATGCAGCAAAATGCTATTGTGCCAAAATTTACCGTAGACACAGGAGAAATATCTGCAAGATTGCACTAGTTTTTGTTACATACATGTGTCTGCCAATCTTTATCAATAGAATTATGTGGTGAAAAAAATTTTAGTACGAGAAAAACACGATAAGAATATTTTTCAGCAAGTAAGTAAGTTTAATCTTGCATTTAAACTCACCCCTGAATACTCTAGCAAATGTCAGCTCAAAATAAGGATAAAGATTGAAGAGTAAAAGCTCATTTTTTCGACTTTTTCGCAGAAGAACCACAAAACGAACGCCAGTAGTCATTACCATGATAGAGAAAAAGCTTAATTATCCGTCTAGATACGTCAAAATGGAGAATTCTACGAGTAAATTGTCACTTCAGCACAAAATTATCCTGTACATCATGTAAAGAAAAATTAATTATTCAAAAACTTTGTATGTAGCATTTGAAATATATATAAAAAAAAAACATTAAATAAAAGCAACTCTACACGCTTGCGTGCAAAATCAACAACGTTCTTCACGTTGACGTTCAGAGAGTACTGATGCTGTTGGCAATGATGAAAAACAATTGTTGTGTAAATCCATAAAATCCAAATTAAACCAGACAACGTCAGATCAAGTCACTACACGTAGTAGCGATACATCCAACTCGGTTCCAGTTATTTGAGGGCGTTAATTGTCTCTGTTTAATGTCAATTAACCTCGATTACTTGCCTCAGACCTCAGTCGATCTGACTCACCCATGGTATTACAACAACAAAAAACACCAGATTTACCTTCACTATCGCCACCCTCGCCTATTTGTTCCGTTCTGATGATATTTTCTTGATATTTTGTAAAATAAAATTTAACTTTGTTCTACAGTAAACTAATAAATTAAACGACATAAAAAAAAGAATAAAATTAAATCACTTCTAAACGAAAGCCGCGTTGTCACTCGCCATTTTGAATTTTATTGTTGAAAATGGCCACCAGGTGGCACTTCATTCGCGCGCGCGACATTAGTGACACGTAGCGCCAACTTTAAAAACTAAAATTTGTAAACATACAAAAAGTGAGTTTGAAAAAAAAAAAAAAAATTAAATTAAATAATGACACATGAATCAATAATTTGTAATGAAATTGTTGCAAGAATTCAATATGCATTTCCTATTCTCGATGGAAAAATTCACTCTGATTGTACAAAAAGTGAATTTCGTAAAGTTATTGAAGAAATTCATTCTCATAACCTAACAAAACAAATAAAAACACTTGTAATTGATGAAATCGAGCGATATATACGTATAAAAATAGTTCCAAATTTTTGGAATTATTTTCTTAATACTACTGATAAAGAACAGGGTTTTGAACAATTTAAATGTGCTGTCGATAATTTATATTCAAGTTCAATTGAATTTTTACCACTACTTGAACGATTGGAGCAACTAACTAATGATGAAAATCCATATTTTATGCAATACGGACAGAAGAATCATCTAGCACAATTTAAATTACTCATTCGTGCAACGTTACTCAGTCAATTGCCACTCTCACATGAGCTTATCATCGAGCAATTTTATAAAATTGCCTTCAACGTTTTTTGCAATACCGTCACCGCTGGTATGTATCAACAATAATCACTCTGTACATAAAATAAATCGTAGAATATGATTGCAGATTCTGCGGACACTAGCACGACAGAGTGTGAAGGATGTAATAAAGAGATGGATTGCTGTCAATGTCAATTAATTGTCTTTGTGTTTCACGAGACAAATCGAAAGCTGATTGAACTGGAACTACTGGAGCGCTTAGTCGGCAATGTTTTAACGTCATTGATACATATACGGATAAAAGAACACGTGAATCACGTGTGTGACAGATCATTTGATGCCTCGCAACTCATTCCACTGGAGCAATGGCTCGAAACAGTTGTGCTCAACTGGCTGACAAGAATCTACTCCGGTGGTTCATCAAAGCCCGAGAGTCTAACAGACGATATTCACAATGCAATTACAAAATTCAAGCGCAAACTCTCGCACTATCTGTATGAAACGTACACTCGAATGCGTATCGATCAGCTATTCAACATAATTATCGAGTATCCCGACTCACAGCCGGCAATTGATGACCTTCGTGTTTGCCTAGAGCGCACAGACTTGCGGAAAACTTTGGTCATTAATTTACAAGAGGCCTTAAAAACTCGATTGCTGCATCCCGGTGTCAATACACCAGATATTCTAACTGCATACATCGCGGCAATCAAAGCCCTGCGACAATTGGATCCGACTGGAGTGCTGCTGGAAACAGTCACCGAACCCATCAAAGGATACTTGCGAAGTCGCGCAGACACAGTTAGATGTGTAGTTAGCAGTCTTCTGGATGATGTCCCCAATGATTTGGCCGATGAATTGGTCAAAGGTGACTCATTTCACCTCGACGACGGCACGGCAGATGAGGAAAATGAAGACTGGGACAAATGGATGCCCGATCCAGTTGATGCAGATCCCTGTAACTTACTTAATCAATTATTTGAATTATTTTCAAGTGTTTTTTATGATGAAAAAAAAATTTTTTTCCAGCAAGATCGACACAGCGGCGTATGTCTGATATTATTTCGATACTGGTGAATGTTTACGGCAGTCAGGATCTGTTTGTCAATGAGTATCGAACGTTACTCGCCGATCGATTGCTTTCACAGTTGAATTATCACATTGAGCGTGAAATTCGACATTTGGAGCTACTAAAACGTCGATTTGGTGAGGCCCAACTGCACTTTTGTGAAGTTATGCTCAAGGATATTTATGATTCCAAGCGAATCGATGGTTTAATCGAGTCCAATACGAATTTCATGTCGGAGGGAGCGCCTTTTATCACCTCGGCTATGATTTTATCCGCGCAATTTTGGCCGCCGTTTAAGGAAGAATGGAACTTGGAACTACCCAAGTTTATTCAGGATCATCTGAATAAATATGTCAAGGCATTTGAGACACTAAAGGGCAACAGAACGCTCTGTTGGAAGCCGCACTTGGGCAGTGCGTTTCTTGAAATTGAACTCAAAGACAGAAAATTGCAGGTTAATGTGACACCAATTCATGCAACAATTATCATCCACTTTCAGGATAAAAGTAAGCGTGAAAAAAAAATTTTTTTGTACCTCAAATTGATGAATAAAATTGAATATTTGCAGGCGAGTGGACGCTGGATGAGCTTGCAAAGACCATGCACGTACCTGCCACGGTTTTACGACGGAAAATCACATTTTGGGTGTCGCAGGGTCTCCTAAAAGAGGTTTCCAACGACGTGTTTCAACTGCAGGAGGAGAGTACCCTCAAAAATCGTCCTGTGACGGAAATTATTGAGGAAGAGGAGGATGAAAGCGCTATGGCATCGGCCAGCGATCAGAGAGAGGAAGAACTCCAAGTTTTCTGGTCCTACATCGTGGGAATGCTGACAAATCTTGACTCCATGCCCCTGGAAAGAATTCATCAGATGTTAAAAATGTTTGCGTCACAAGGACCTGGCGCTGTGGAGTGCGGTCTACCCGAGTTGCGTCAGTTTCTCGATAAAAAAGTTCGAGAACACCAATTACTCTTCTCTGGTGGGCTGTACAGGCTGCCGAAATTGTAGGCAATCCACTTGTTTAGTTAACGAACATATTTATTGTTCAAATAAAAATTTACGGCATTAAAAAAAAAACGTTTTTTCTTTATACTGATTCGTTGATCTGAATTAAAGATTTAGTTGGCTTGGAAAACTGTGAAAATTAATGTTTATCTTTGTTGCTTTCATTGTCCAGGCCCAGATAAGGACTTATCCATGAATTTTTTCTTTGCAAAACACAGCCACCACTTGCTTGGCTTGCCATTGTCGCTGTAAACCTTCTCGATGAGCCTTGTAGCCGTCTCCTGGCGAATTTGCTGCAAGTACTGTCGCATTTGATCTGGAGAAAAAATTTTGTTTAGACACATAGACTTGAAAAATTGTGAAAAAAGGCTTTACCAGCTTCAGTTGGACTACTTGGCTTGGCGTAGACGGAATTTAGAGGAAAACCCGGATCACCAGGAATGTCAAATTTCGATATTGCCAGCGAATACATCTCTGTCGTTGCTTGATTTTGCGTTGCACATTTTTGCATGCGTTTCAAGCACTCGGTTATGTACAGAATGATGTAGATCAACACTCGGTCTGCCTCACTCTGCGAAAATCATTGGAAAATCAATTGGAAAATCAATTTTAAAAGGTGCGATTTCTATTGGATTAATTGTACCTTGATCTCATAAGTTCGGAAGAAAACATTGGCCTTGAAGTAGTAGAGGGCCTCGTCGATGATGTCTAGCTCCACATCTGGGGTGCAGGGTGGTGCTGGTCCTCGACAATTTGTTTTTAGGGGCAATAGAGCCATGTTTCCCAATGATGCATTTTTTTTAATAAAGCTTGAGTGGTAAGCCTACAATTTTGAGTCATTTTGTTAACGCCCTTTTGTCACAGTTGTTTATAAAAACCGAGATATTACTGGCAATATATAGAAAAAAATTTTAGATTTAAGATGTTTTTTTCTTACCGGCATTGCTGAAGTACGATTCAACTGTCTAAAACTATTTCAGTTTACAGTGATAATCGGATTGACAAATTATTCACATTACAGCACTTATCATTGGGAAATCGCAAACCCAGAGTGAATCAAATTCAGCTGACAAATAATAAGAGGTTAGAACGACCGAAGCGCGCTCGAACACAGAGAAAACACTCTCGGGTAGAACGGTAAAGAAAATTGCTATCTTTTTAACATCAGGTAAAATACGTTATTCAGCCCCTGTGTGGGAATGATCTCAATGACCTGTGCCACATGTTTATGCACAAAATTGCCGGTTATCGAATTACACTGTAATTACTTTCAAGGTTGTTCATATTTTTTCTCAATAATCTCGTTAGTTTAAATTAAAAAACCGAGATGTTTAGGATATATCGCGAAAAATGGAAATCAATTTTGCTGGACATAGCTGAGTAAACATCTATACTTTATAGTAATTGAATAAAAAACTAAATGACGACGAATTTAACGTATAAGTGGATAATCGAGGCAGACAATATTGCGTGGGTGCAGGACAACAAGTCGTTGCACAGACTTGGTATACACTATTCCGATAGGAACTACCTGTTGATAAATCTGTTCTTGATTTAAACTATGACAGGAGTATTTGGTAGCACGGCCCAACGGTTTTCTGGCAATGTCTTGCAGAATCTGATCAAGCTCCCGTTTTAATACATAAATGTTACCTGTAAACAAAATGGTTATTATTAAGGACAAAAAATACATTAGAAAAAATTTTACTACCGTTTTTCGTGCCGAAAAATACGTAGTTGCAGTAGATAAACACGGACAGAAAACCATGATTGAAATTTCTGTTGAACCACTTGACAAAATTTATCCGCAACAATTGAATCCAAATATCCAAGGGCAATTTTTTGCACATAAATGACTCTGCGACAATTGAAAAATTGTCTTCTTTCACAATTTGAATGAAATCTTGCTCATGCGGAGTAAATTTTAATTTCTCATTGGAATCATGTTCAATGTTGTATTTGAATATCCACACATTGTTATAGTCACCTTCGTCGTCTGGCTCACCTGCTTTGATTCGTATGATAACTTGTAACTAAAACAAAAATCATTGGAAACCGTCCATTCTTCTACGAGTATTCATATTACACATACCTCAAGACCATTCATTCGCAGTGTTGAAATTTCTGCCCATTTAAAGGAGGGATTTTGCTTTGGCACAACAGCTCCAGTGGTTTTTTCAAAGCCGTGGTCGATGGAGAATACATTATGCTCGAAATGAAGTCCACGATAGGTAAAGCACTCGTTCTCGACGATTCTACAAGACAAAAACACAAAATCAGATCATAACTCAAAACACTTGATAAAAATGTAGACACAAAATTTTTTTCAACGATAATAAAGAGGCATAAACTCACGTATAGTGTCCACTCCACAATTTCGTATGAACGACCTCGTGATTTTTTAGAAATTCTGACATGTATACCGTCTGTTTATTTCTCGAACTCGTTGAATTTTTATCAGTGTCACTTGAAATAACGTCGAATATAATAAAATGGTGATCTTCAACTGTGTAAAAGTCTATGCTTTTACATTGGAACGGGTACGTTCGTACCAGCTGCGGCAAATTTGTCGTCAAATCGTAGATATAGGTGTTCAACTCATTTGTAGATGATTCGTGCATGACAGCCAAGTAATTATCTAAGTAGAATTAAAACACATTAATCACCAGTGCATGTTTGTAATTGTAAATATGAACATTGACTCACCATTTATCGCAAAGACTGGATCGAGAATAAACTTATTCTCACACTTACACTCCTCAGGACGATGACGAGGGATAATTACAGCTGGGATTTTTTTGAGGGTAAAGTTTTTACTTACAAGTTGAGGCAAGCTTCTCCAAGCTTGGTAAATTCCTCTTGGAACATGGAATAACTTGATTTTTTTCCAGTGAGAGTCTCGCCACAGTGATGCAGCCATGGGGAATCTTGCTGCGACAAGACTGTCGATGCGATCCTCTGGGATGTCTCGAATACATATTTGATGCCATTTTTTAAACAATACATGGTCAATTAACGCCTTCCAGTGGGTAGAAACTGTACGCAAACGGTGCAAATGCGCTGGATCGTCGTCGAAAACGCTGTCAAAGATTCTCCACCACATTTCAAGTGGCAGCCTCTCCATCTTTCGAAATTATAAACGTATAAATAACTTGATTAATCAGGCACCAATGAATAAAATCTGTTCAACTGTATAAGTGCACTTGAGAAATTTTTTTGAAATGCGTGTGTTTCTACAAACCACAAGAACCACAGCTGTTTTTAACGGTTTGTCGGTGTCGATAGTTTTCAATCTCCAACATGGTGTCGAGTTGGTAAAAATGATGCAGTAGTTACCGACTGCTGCAATCAGCAAACTCTTATTACCAATATTACCGACTGGCGGTAGAAAAAATTTTTAATAATAAAAAAGAATTATTCGAAATTTTTCTAAATTATAAAAACCACAAATTTGTATTGATTTTTACCAATAACACCTAACAGGCGAGTGGACGACGATGGCTCAAAAAGTTTTTTTTTTCGTTAAGCCTCAAAGTCGTGATTTTTCAAAATATTACATTAAACATAAATCATTGTGTGGAGCCATACTGTAATTTTTACCTTATTTTAAAACAAGGCCCACAAAAAACGCCTGCAGTATCATTTGCTCCAGCAAGCCCGAGAATATCACAAAAATGTGATTTTAACGCAGACAAGAAAATTTATCAAAAGCACCTTTAGAATTCCCAAACAAATGAAATGTCCAAAGCAGCAGATAATCGAGAAAAAAAAACGTTTATATTACAAAATTAATAACTATACACCTTCATTTCCGTCGCTTCCCCTTGAATTTCGCATTGACTCTCTTTCGCACACCAACTGACTGCTCAGTGTCGTCGTCATCGTCGTCAGCATTCTTTTTTCGCTTACCTGATTTTTTAGAGTCCTCACGTTCCTTCAATTCCTATAAAAACAAACAATAATATCAGTAACAACGTCAATACTCCTATCAATTCAGCGTAAAAATACTCACAGCCTTGACCATACGCTCGGCCTCTGCCACACGCTCCTGCAGGAGCATAACCTCCTCCTCGTTCGTCTCGTAGAGCGGTAATTTTTTCTCAATCAACTGCTCAATTCTCTGATACAACTCCACATCGTACTGCGTAACAAATGTTATGGAAATTCCTGCCCGACCGGCACGAGCCGTTCGACCAACTCGATGGATGTAATCCTTGCTGTGGGTGGGAATGTCAAAATTGATGACCACATCGACGTGGGGAATGTCGAGGCCTCTACTGGCCACGTCTGTCGACATGAGAATAGACCGGTTCTTGGCCTTGAACTTGGTCAGGGCGGCGAGACGCTTGTTCTGCGACATTTGGCCGTGCAGCGGCACTGCGGTGAATCCAAGGTGACGCAAAAGCAGCGCAGTCCTCATTGTGTTGTTGCAAGTACCGCAAAACACCATAAAACTGTTGCCAGCCATCTCGTTGAGGATGTGCACGAGATATAGATCCTTATACTTGGCCGGCATAAACACATACGACTGCTGCAGCTTCTCCACAGTCTGATACTTCGTGGAGACCTCGACTCGCACGGGATTCTTCAGGCAGGCACGCTGCAACTTCTGCACTTTCTTTGTCATTGTGGCTGAGAACAGCAGCGTCTTTCTCTCGCGCGGAATAACCCGCAGGATCTTGTCCACCTCGACCTCAAAGTCCATGTTGAGAATGCGATCGGCCTCATCCATTACGAGGTACTTGAGCGACTTAAGATTGAAACCTTTTGTGTTTTCGAGATGGTCAACGAGGCGGCCGGGTGTTGCGATGAGAATGTGAGGCTTTTTAGCCAGGATCAATGCCTGTGCGACCATGTCCATGCCTCCGACAATCACAGCACACTTTACACCGATGGCCGCGCCCAAAGCTTCGAATTGTTCGGCGATTTGAAAGGCCAATTCTCTCGTTGGGGTGAGCACTAGTGCAAAATAGCGCTGCCGAGCATCGAGGAGTTCTTGGATTATTGGCAATGCAAATGCCCCAGTTTTTCCCGACCCCGTCTCAGCCAGCCCGATCACGTCTTTGCCCTGGAGTGTCAGGGGGATCGCCTCGCGTTGGATTTTTGTTGGTGCTCGCCATTTCAACTCGTCACAAGCTTGGCAAAGGGAGTCCACGATGCCCTACGGTGGAGAAGTGACATTATATCGAGCCAAATGTGTTATGCACTGATACTTACCAAATCTTTCCACGTGACGGGATTTTCAGTGGGTTCCTCGACCTCCTCCGCCTCGGATTCGGATCTCGGAGGACTTTGTGAGCCCTCAGACATTTTTAATAGTCTTTTTTATGTAGAGTTACAATTCAACTAAAACTTGCACGTGAAAACTTCGAGAACATAACCTAACATAACTTCTGTAATGACACGGTCGATAAAAAAACAGTCTCCATCTTGCTCAATTTTGAATTCGATTTCAAGCGGCCCCAGCGTTCTACCATTTTGAAATTTTAAACCCACCATTTCGCGGGAGAATTTATGCAAACAAAAATTGCGCGACAGAAATTTGCACCAAACAAGGGAGGGGAGCGCCCATTTGTGATGAACTTCGTCATACATTGGAGGTATGCATTCCAGTTGATGAGTGGATGCAACGACATTCATTCCAGTTGAGTGGATGCAACGAGCTGTGGCGTCACACTCGATTTGAACTGCGCCTCTCTTCGTTCATTTATTTTTTTGCTTTCTCCGCGGTCTGTCATCATATCACTGCAACCACAAGCCTCTGCGAGTATCTCAAGCTGAAAAATCCAATTCATCCCTCGAAGATATCGCTCGGATCCCCTCGAATTACTCAACGATGGTGGTCGAGGTAAGAAAAAATTAAAATTTCGCGCCTGCGTACATCTATGTGGAGCGCGCGCGCGAGACTCTTCGTTGCTATTTTAATTCTAACCACGTACCGGAAGCTTCTAGAGGCATAATTACGCAAAAATCCAGTCAAACCCAATGAAAAACTATGCTTCGCGCGATTTAATATGACATCACTGACTAATAACTCAATAAAAATCAATGATAAATGATATTTCATGTTGAAAAAATATGGCGGCTCACCTTAAAAGGTTCTTCCTGGCATTTAAATGTGGGCATGATGACTCACTCACGTCATTTTTATGCATTTAAATAATAATTAACTACTCTATAAAGTTAATTAATGCTTTATCTGCGTTTCAGAGAGTTGTTTTTTAGCCAGTTTTTTTTTCACGCAAAAGTCGACAATTTTCCATGACTTTGTGGGCGTCAAATGAAATAGGAATGTCGTGGGTTCAGTAAGAGCTCTTGTCCACTCTTATTTCTGTCGACAAACGTACCAATGTACACACGTGTATATACTCACACATATATTCGATGGAATAGAAACTGCTTCAAGCTATTATTAGGCTCTAGTCATCACTTTCGTGCAGCAAGTCCATCGCAGCAATAAAGTTGATACACCATCCATCTAGCAGATTTAAAAACAATAAATAAATAAATAAATCAATCAAGTGCGGGCACCATCAGTGTCAACAAAATACAAAATAAATAATTAGTCAAGTTAATAATCGCTCAATGCCCGGCTTAAACATCGTGTGAATTGTCTTATTAACGTCAACTAAAATCTATTCTTTCCGCCAAAACATGTCTCGCTTGCTTTTTAGAGGCTTCTGTTTCCATTATACGATTTCGTATTAGTTGTTATTGATTTCTCAGATGAGGGATACGACATTTAGCAAACCAAACAACGGCGTCACGACACAAAAGTCCAAGCCGAGCATTGAAATTTATCAACCTCCAGGTATTGTGATTCTACTGGATATAGTAAACATTTGAAAAACAAATATGCTTATGGTTTTTTTTTTAGGCGGAAGATCAGATAACACCACGGCGAACCAGCAATTGAATGTTCACGCCAAAGAATTTACTATGAAACACAACGAAATCCACAGTAATAAGTGAGTTATTATATTCAATCATCAATTGAAAAATAAATTTTTACTTTTATATCATCAATCGTTTGTTTATAGTATCAAAGCAATTATTTCGAGCCTTTTTTTTAAATCTCAATCAAATTTCTGTCGATTCTGCGTCACATCACAACGAAAAAACACACGATTAGGTTATGTTTGTCCGCCATATTAAATTTCAAAACTCAAAGCGACAACCAATGAGATTCGTCGGCAAATTCAATTATTGTAGCGAATTTTAACTGTTAAAAAAAATATTTTAACAAATTCCTTGTTTTAAAAAACCTATCAGTATCAAAATTTTACCCACAATCATCCAAAAAAATGTTTTAATTCACCATATGTAAACTCACTTACGATTTTTCGGCAGAAAATCGCCATCAATGATGGCGGCGGGTCCGGACGGTCGTTCATCCTTCTACCTGCAGCACAGTAAATCGAGTGGAAACATCCAGAGGTACCTCTACGCCCAGCGAAAGCTGCAGCAACAGCTGTACCCACATCCGGGTTCAGTCAGCTACCACGCAGTACCTTCTCGTCACACGCACGCACTCAACACGTCGGCATCGAGTGGGAACATCATTCACGTGAGTCTTCAACCTCCAATGTAGCCTTCCGACATGACAGAGCCTGAATTTCCGCAGTCAGGTAACCAGCGAGTGCACTTTAGCGTCGATCCTAAGCCGGTAAATTCGTCGGTCTCGTCCGTAAAACCGGGACGCCTCACGAAATCACTATCCTTCGTCTCATCCTACGGTTTGAAACGCTCCAAGAGTTTCAACAATGACGTGCTGGCGGCAAAGGCGAACAACATCTCCGACGTGGCGGCCCTGGGAAAGTTTTCCCCTGCAGTCCAGGACGTTTTGATCAAAGCGATCGAGGGTACATGTCCGGAACTCACCGTTGATGGAGGACTGTAATCCGGGTTTTTTTTTTGCAGATCCCAACACTCACAACTCGCGCACGCTGATGGAGCTAGTGCGACAGATCTTGGGTCGAGCCGTAGAGCACCGCAAGTACGCGGAACCGGCGGCAAAAATCTGTATTAAGATCATAGAGGTAATTTACCATTAAAAAACTGCTCCTGCGCCGGCTAACACAGTGCTATCTCATGCAGAAGGAGGTGAAGGAGACTTTTCTGGAGTCCTTGTTGAACACGTGCCAGCAGTGGTACCAAGATCACAGCAGAGGGCTGCAGGACGGCGCTGTGTGCACAAAATTCGCCGTGTTTATGACATTCCTCAATGAGATGTACTGCCAGGTATGATTTTACGACTTTTTGCGCTTGGGGATACCATTTTACGTGTGAATTTTAGCTCAAGCGCCGGCAACTGCAGTTAAAAACACAGCAGGAGGGCGTACCGCCCGGTCGAATTTTACTCACACTGCTCTGGAAGTGCTGCCACGATTGTTTGCAACCGTCGTTCATTAATTCACTTGGTGAAGTGAGTAAAAATCACATTTTATCCCGATAAAGGATATCTCAAATCGTGTTTTTCTCCACCAGATGGACTGTCTGTTCTTCATTTTGACGAGCATCGGCAAGGATCTGGACGTAGAACTGCCTGTACAGTTGGAACAGCTGCTGGCCAGCGTGCGCGATGCCTTCCTAGCAGAAAATTCCGAGAATTTCGTGAAAAAAATTCTCCTCCAGATAATTGAATTGCAGGCAGCCCATTGGCAACTTCCCGCGTCCGCCCTTGTCTACTACTATCCCGGATCATCATCAGCTTAGCGACAGAGTATGTGCTTAAACTTCCAGCACAGCTGTGACCAAAATATGGTCACTGAAATAAGAAAAACTGGCAAGATGCGAAAATATCAACAGATTTCACTCGACATACTCGCTAATCATTTTTTTGTCTGTGTTTTTATCTCTAGTTTGTAATATCTAAAAACTTACAACAAAAATATAATAATAATACTGATTGTTTAAACCGTGACTTTTACCTTGCATCTTCAGTTCATTATCTGGTCAAGGATGTGAGGCGGGTCATTAGTTAATTGTCGAACATCCTCGTCTGCAAGCTAAAACAAAGTTGAGAATAGAACAAAAATTGGTGTGTGACGCTGAATTATTATTATATAGCATCAAAAAGTCGAGTTCCGGGACACAAACTGCTTTCGCGATGACAATCAGTCAAGGATGTCCGTTTGGTGCGGCAAATTGGGGCAGAAATGGAAAGATCTTAGCTACGGATACAAATATGCCCTTGATCTCGTTTACATAAGTATATAATTGATTTCTTGGGAACTTCAGAGTGTCAGATGCTCGAAAAACGATTTTTTTTTCTAGAAAAAAAAAAAAAAATTTTGTTGTTTTTTTTTCTCTGTCGCAGCCACGTAATCAATGTATAGGTAGTCCAAAGAGGATATCCAAGAGAAAAGAATGTGATGCGTGGAGGTGGAGTGAAGAATACTCACAGAGTGACCAGATGACGTCGACTCTGGTGAGGGGGGACGAGACAAAATAGGCCGACGACTTTCACCGACAGGTCGGCTGCTCAGTTGAACGATTCGTGCCCGGTTGTCAGGAGAGTGGGAAAACACTCTGCGGAGGACTCTTCACTTTTGTCCCACCACACGATATACACAGAAGTTCTGAAGATTCAAACGTGTCGATTTTCCTTTTTCTGCGACCATTCAGCGCGTCCACCGTCGACACATTAGTGATATTATTCACTGGCTTTTACTGCCCACACACCTTGGCCATGACGATATTTCGTGTGATTATTGTGTGATGGTGGTTTAGATGGGTGAATTGATATCAAACATGCGGTGGACACCTCTTGGCCAACTCACAATCTACATCCTGGTGTCAACGGTCCTCCTGAGCGACACCGGTACGTTAGAACGCTTGTCATATACACACGTAATATAGCTTAGGCCCCGGTTTCAAATTATTCCTAACGGTTCCTTCCTCACCTCGCATTTTCGTGCTGTGGAACGTGCAATTTTCGGCTTTAAGCATGAACGACATCTGGGACTAAGTTGCGAGTGAAAGGTGAAAGTGCTGATATAGTTGAATCTGAAATGATAAATATTCATTTATGCAATGAGATGCCACTGATCGGCAGAATCGTAATAGAGTAAAGTTATAGCTTAGTTTTTTTTTATTTCACGATAATTATAGAGGATTTCAAGTGAAGGCGACAGTCAATGAATTCTACTAAGGAATGTGGTTCAACCACGTGCGTTTGTCGTTGGAATTATTCATTGAATTTCTGTCAAGATCAGGGAAAATGAGGGATAGTTGGTATAATTAGTCTTGAAAGTGATTAGACGTACAAGGGAGTTGGATAAATAACTACTTACATTGATGACAGACGACTCTCCAAGTGGAAAAGAAAAAAATTATGTGAAGATTTATATCTCGGAGATTGCAGAATAATCATTGTCGACACCTGAAACATACAAAAGCTTGCTCAGAACACAATATGTTTAAAATCATTCTTTTATCAGACCTCCCACACTTTTGTGTTATTATTATTTATTGTTTTGCAAATGTTAATGGCAATTTGTGAAATTAATTTTATGTACAAATTGCGAGAGGTCATGGTAATTAGTATCCGATAAATATCAATTTGATAGATACATAAAAATCTCAATATTATATAAATTTTTTGAATAATCAAATTACATTATATATTTGAATTATTTTTATGGACTTAATATCAACAGCGTAATATCATTTTTATCAATTATACATGTACTCACACTAATTTCATGAATCTTTTATTGAGAGCAAAAAAAAACTCCAAAAATAATGGCGGATAACTGGGGCACGAAAAAAAATTTTAATTTTATTGGTGCAGAAAAACCAGTATGGCGGTGCACTGGTAACCAATGACATTATTTAAAAAATTCGAATATTTTTCGGCCATTTTAATTACTTCAAAATAATATTAAAAAATAAAAAACTCAATAAATTAATTCCGGAAGGATAAAAAAAAATCAGAAATAATTGATATAAATTATAAATAGCGCAATATACAGTTATCAAAACAAGTATAATTTCTCACAACAGTATTTTCTACTAATTATGAAATAATTATCATGACTTTCAATCTTATAAAAAAAAAAAATAATAATAAAAAAATAAACTTTAAATTGAGGCTATAATAATATATAATCATTGTGTGGGAATTCAAAATTTATAAAAATTCCTAACAAAAAAAAAACAATGCAATCTAAGAACTAAACTATAAATAATTGCCTCATTGTTCCACTTATCATTTTTATGGTTTAGAATGTGCACGTTACACCGAAAAGCAGCGATACGATGGATGGTACAATAATCTGGCACACCCAGATTGGGGTTCAGTAGGCAAGTGCGATAAAAACAGTCATTACAATATTCTTTTCCCTCGTCCTAAATATTAAAAAGCAATATAAAATATTTCCAGACAGCAGATTAATTCGAAAAATGCCATCGGCCTATTCTGATGGTGTATACATGATGGCAGGATTAGACAGAGCATCGCCGAGAAAGCTAAGCGACTTGTTTATGCAAGGTCACGATGGTATTGCATCAACAAAGAACAAAACTGCCCTCTTCGCCTTCTTTGGTACGCCCAACAAAGGAAACACCGGCTCCAAGACGTTGCTCATTACCGTGAGATTGGTGTTACAGGCCAGCTGGTAACGGCGGAAATAATAATGGCAAGCGAGAGTGGATGTCCCATCGAATTTCACAAGATTGACGTGGAAAAGTGTGATCAAACCTTTGACAAGCACTGTCAAGGCAACAAATACATCCCATTTTTGCGTGCAGACTATGACAGACGTACCGGACACAATCCCAACAGTCCAAGAGATCAGGTAAGCCAAAAAAAAATGACAATCTAACCTAAGAAAAAAAACAATCACACAAACGCGTTAAAAGATCAACAAAGTAACGTCGTGGATCGACGGAAGCTTTGTCTACTCGAGCAGCGAGGCCTGGACCAACACAATGCGAACATTTAAGAACGGAAGCTTCGTCACAGACACCACAGGACAGTTTCCAGTGCGAAACACCATTCGAGCACCACTTTTCAACAATCCCATACCCAGTGCAATGCAGATGCGCAGCCCTGAGCGTCTCTACTGTAAGTTGAACCTCGCCAAACGCGACAATTTCAAGCCTATTCCACGTAATTCTACTGTTTTTTCATAGTGCTGGGTGATCCTCGAACCAACCAACACCCTGCTCTGCTGACTTTCGGCATTTTATTCTACCGCTGGCACAATGTAATTGCTGCGCGAGTCCAGAGAGAAAATCCCTCGATGTCTGATGAAGATATCTTTCAACGAACTCGTCGAATAGTCGTGGGAACAATTCAGGTATAAGTTCGACACCTCCAATGTTACGTTACAACCGCACATAGCATAACGTTTATTTGCCCATTGACTATGTAACCTTTCACGCTACGCCATTAACATACCATACCCACTGCTATAAATTTTTATCCATGACACACAAGCCACAAAACAATTAAATTAATGGAGAAGTTTTTTTCCGCGATTAAGATTTGATAATTTTAAATGTCATGCTAATTATTAGAAATTATGTTTTATGTTAATATATAAATTACAGAGAGAGAGAGAGAGAGAGAGCACACGTCCGTACTCGTCAAAAGCCCGCGAAGAACTGGTGACGTGGTCGAAAGTATTGATTTTTCAGTGCTTGCTATCTTATCAGTATACGTCAGAGATATCAAAAAACAATTAAAATTTATCGATAGAGTCCAGTTTATCGGACTTTCCCATGAAAATTGTCAGTTCTTCCCGGGTTTTTGGTGAATGCGGACGTGTCTCGGAGTGCGGTAAATAAACATTTGTGAATATTAATATTTTGCTAATATTTGCATATCATTTAAATATATATCCAACTAATATTCAAATAGAATCACGCATTTATATCGAAAAAACACCTCATTTGCACTGAATAACCTTTTATCAACAGAATATCGTGATGTACGAGTATCTGCCTGCCTTGCTTGGAGTTCGACTGCCCGAATACGACGGCTACCAGCCGGATTTGCATCCAGGCATCAGTCACGTGTTCCAGAGCGCGGCCTTCCGCTTCGGGCACACGCTCATTCCACCGGGAATTTATCGACGTGATGAAAAATGCAACTTTCGAAAAACCCGCACGGGCTCGCCGGCAATCAGATTGTGCAGCACCTGGTGGGACTCGAATGTGAGCAATGCAATCTCTCAAAGAAATAATAAAAGAGCCTAACGACACTATTTTTTTCAGGAGGTTGTATCAAATCAAACGATTGAGGAGCTGATTATGGGGATGGTATCGCAAATTTCTGAGCGAGAGGACAGTCTGCTGAGCGATGACATTCGCAACAGCCTGTTTGGACCGATGGAGTTCTCCCGACGTGACCTGGGGGCCCTGAATATCATGCGTGGCCGTGATAACGGCCTACCGGACTACAATACTGCACGTACATACTTTGACCTACCTCGCAGGACGTCTTGGAGGTCTATAAATCCTCGATTGTTCGATGAACGGCCAGAATTGCTCGACCAACTCATCGAAATCCACGACGACAATCTCGACAACATCGATGTCTACGTTGGCGGCATGCTCGAGTCGTCGGACGGACCTGGTGAGCTGTTTTCCGCAGTTATTATCGAGCAATTCACTCGTTTGCGCGACTCTGACCGCTTCTGGTTCGAAAATGTGGACTCGGGGTGAGTTGTAACCTGAAAAACAGTGAAAAATTCGGTTTAACAATTGAATTTTTTTGCTTTTTAGTGTTTTTAGTCCACGGGAAATTGATGAAATTCGTCGAGTAAGACTCTGGGACGTGATTGCAAATACTACAGCGATCGATCCGACGGCTATACAGCGGGACGTGTTTGTATGGAGCAAGGGCGATCCATGTCCCCAGCCGATTCAGCTGCAGGGATCGATGCTGGACCCCTGCATGCCCCTGCAGCGCTACGATTATTTTGAGGGCAGCGAATTTATGTACATTTACGCGTGTATTTTCATGGGCTCGATCCCGATTTTATGCGTGGTCGCGGCTTATAGTCTGGTTAAACTGCAAAACCGACGACGACGACGACTCAAGATCATCCAGGAGGCGATCAAGCGACGCAGTGCGAGCAGCAATTGTCCGAACAACGGGAGAATCGACAAAATGATTGTGCGAGAGTGGCTACATGCCAATCACAAACGTCTGGTCAAAGTTAAATTTGGCCCCGAGGCTGCGCTACACATTGTTGACAGGAAGGGTGAGAATCTGAGGACCTTTGACTTTAGCGGGGTCAATGTTGTGGCTGTCGAGGAGTCACAGGTGAGTTAGAACCACGGATATTTCATGAAATAGACCTTGAGAAGTTGTGAATTGAGGTTTTTTGACGTGTTCTATCGTCTACAGGAGTGTGACAGCGACCACGGCAAGGCTCTGGTGCTCTTGCGTATCCCTCGAGACTACGACTTGGTGTTGGAGCTGGATTCCATGACTACTCGTGGTAAATTTATCGCCAAATTGGAGAATTTTTTGGGATCACACAAGAAACACCTGACAATTGTCCACACAAATCGTGACATAATGTTGGCCAAGGCCGAAACGAAGGAGCGGAGGCAGAAAAAACTCGAGCAATTTTTCCGCGAGGCTTACGCCTTGACTTTTGGACTGAGACCCGGTGAACGACGCCGACGACGCAGCGAAGACAGCGAGGACGGTGAAGTCGTGACTGTTATGCGAACGTCGCTGTCAAAGGGCGAGTTTGCCAGCGCTCTGGGCATGCGAGCTGAGGCTGTGTTTGTGAAAAAGATGTTCAACATTGTCGATAAGGACGGCGACGGTCGGATATCCTTCCAGGTACCGCTTCTTCGAGTATTTTATAGACATTGACGCTTATAAACGATGTTTTCAGGAGTTTCTGGACACTGTTCTGCTATTTTCTCGGGGAAAAACCGAGGACAAACTGCGGATTATTTTTGATATGTGCGATAAGGATAGCAATGGCGTAATTGACAAGGAGGAGCTGTCAGAGATGCTCAGGTCACTCGTGGAAATTGCACGAACAACCAGTCTCTCGGATGATCATGTCACTGAGCTCATCGAAGGAATGTTTCAAGTAATTTTCATTCGTCTACATTTAAAATTAACACATCTATCAATTCCTAACCTGAAAAAACGGAGTTTTCAAGTTCCTGCTTAACTGTTACAGGGCGCAGGATTGGAGGAGAAGGAGTACCTCACGTACAACGACTTCAAGCTAATGATGAACGAGTACAAGGGCGATTTCGTGGCAATAGGCTTAGACTGCAAGGGTGCAAAGCAGAATTTCTTGGATACCTCGACCAATGTGGCGCGGATGACGAGCTTTCACATTGAGCAGCTCGGTCCCGAGGCGGCCAAGTGTTGGATACGCAAGCAGTGGGACGGAGTGTCAACATTCCTCGAGGAAAACCGTCAAAATATTTTCTATCTGTTCATCTTTTACGTCGTCACCATCGCGCTCTTTGTCGAGAGGTTTATCCGTAAGTTAGACAAGATTATTTATGAATTTAATTTGACTGAAAATCGTGCTAATTTCGCAGATTATTCGTTCATGACTGAGCACACTGACCTGAGACACATCATGGGCGTGGGTATCGCCATCACTCGAGGCTCCGCCGCTGCGCTGTCTTTCTGCTACAGTCTGCTGCTGCTCACAATGTCGCGCAACCTCCTCACCAAGCTCAAAGAGTTCTCCATCCAGCAGTACATCCCCCTGGACTCGCATATCCAGTTTCACAAGATTGTCGCCTGCACAGCACTCTTTTTCTCCGTTCTACACACTGTCGGTCACATTGTCAACTTCTATCACGTGTCTACACAACCGATTTCACACTTGCGATGTCTCACGAGCGAGATGAGCTTTCCGAGTGACGCCAAGCCCACCATATCCTTTTGGCTCTTCCAAACGCTGACTGGTAGGCATTGAAAACCATTTTTTATCGCGGTATAGAAGCACTGGATGAATATTTTTTGGTTTCAGGTACCACGGGGATCCTGTTGGTGATTGTAATGACAATCATCTTCGTTTTTGCACATCCAATTATTCGTCAGAAGGCTTACAAGTTCTTCTGGCTCACCCACAGCCTGTATATTGTCCTCTATGCCCTCTGTCTGATCCACGGACTGGCTCGGCTGACGGGTGCACCCCGTTTTTGGATCTTCTTCATCGCTCCAGCGATTGTTTACTGCCTAGACAAGGTAATTAACACTGTGAGGTTGAGAAATACAGTAGAATGCGTGGTTTTTCGAGGTTAAGAATGCTTACCCGACCGATTTTGTCCAGGTTGTCAGTCTGCGAACCAAGTACATGGCTCTGGACGTGATAGAAACTGAGCTGTTGCCCTCGGATGTGATAAAAATCAAGTTTTATCGGCCGCCAAACTTGAAATATCTCTCTGGTCAGTGGGTTCGACTTGCGTGCAGTGTTTTCAGATCCAATGAATACCACTCGTTTACATTGACCTCGGCACCGCATGAAAATTTCCTCTCGTGTCATATTAAAGCTCAAGGCCCGTGGACATGGAAATTGCGCAATTATTTCGACCCGTGCAATTATAATCCTGAGGAGGAACACCCGAAAATCCGGATTGAAGGTCCCTTTGGCGGTGGAAATCAGGACTGGTACAAGTTCGAGGTCGCTGTGATGGTTGGAGGTGGCATCGGTGTCACTCCTTACGCATCCATGCTCAATGACCTTGTCTTTGGCACGTCGACAAACCGATATTCCGGTGTGGCGTGTAAAAAGGTAACAAAATGGGCACTAACCTCAAAATAGCAGCTAACCTGAATTTCCCATTATAGGTGTACTTTTTGTGGATTTGTCCGTCGCACAAACATTTCGAGTGGTTCATCGATGTTTTGAGAGATGTTGAACGCAAGGATGTCACTAATGTTCTGGAAATTCACATTTTTATCACACAATTCTTCCACAAATTCGATCTACGCACGACAATGCTCGTAAGTTTGCAATACGCCATCTACAAAATGAAAGATGAAAATGCTAAAATAACCTTTCTTACTTTTTTTTTTTTTTTTAGTACATCTGCGAGAATCACTTTCAAAGACTATCTAAACGCAGTATTTTCACCGGTCTCAAGGCCATAAATCACTTTGGTCGTCCAGACATGACGTCATTTCTGAAATTTGTACAGAAAAAACACAGTTACGTCAGCAAAATAGGCGTCTTCAGCTGTGGACCGCGACCACTGACAAAGAGCGTCATGTCCGCTTGTGATCAGGTGAACAAAGGTCGAAAATTGCCGTATTTCATTCATCACTTTGAAAATTTTGGCTGATCAACAAATGGCACGTACGCATATAAAAATACAACATAACCTCTCATCTCCCAAAATCAAATGTTTTAGCCAATATTTTGTACATATAAATTTCGTGTGTAATAAAGCTTATTTATGATAAACCTATTAACCCCAATGGTTAACTTATGTAAATAACTATATTTATTAAACACTATAAATCATATTCAAACAACTTAATAATCGACATTAAATACTTAAAATGCTAAAGATTCACAGGAATTAATTAATTATATACAACGAGTGTATATATACGTTTGGCTGCTTATTAGTCAACTCTGCGTGATACAGGAGGTGGCAATGGATAAGACCAGTTGGCCTTGCTCGAGTCATCATCCCGATTTCGATATCCTGACGGCTCATGAGACACGTAGCCTCGATTTATAATTCCTTGCCGTCCAATTGCCCCATTATTCACCAATTTTGTGGGCAATTGGCTAATTACGAATAAAAATTATCATTCAATTATCAAATCACTTTAATTACAGGGATGAAATACCTCACTAGAAGCTCCTGAAAGTTGTCCTCCCTCTTGCACTGCTTTTTTCTCATGTTTCTCGTGTCAAAACTCTCCTCTATGATCACATGCCTGTCGTACGGCGTGTCGTAATCGACCTCGAGGATGGTTGAAAATTGATGGGGGAAAATGAGGTCGATTACGGTGATGATAAGACCTCCAAGGAGACAGCCCAGGCCTTGAAGAATCCGCAATGCATGAATAATTAATTTGACAATCACAAATTGAATTTACCTGCGGCGAGCACGAGCCAGAAATTCCATCCGATGTCAAACATCAGCACAGATCCATCCACGTGGGCAACCAAGGGCTCGCAGGGTAGTAACCCCCAGTAGACGAGGTTTGTCAGCATCATCAGCATGCCGGTAAACATCATGCTGTACGCGCCGTAGCGTGGCACCACAACCAAAAGCAGATTTGTCACCAGCCAAGCGACAAAGCACGACCTGCAAAGAACAAGTCAAGCTGTTAAGCCGGGGATTTCAGTTGGTCCGAATGATCAAGGAGATACCAGAGGATGATTGAGGCGTAGTGGCCTGCCTCGCGGTAGTGCGCACCCCATGAAAAACCGTCGTGATGCAGGCTGAAGTACTCGGCGAGAGAAATGATGGGAAATGGCGCTCCGCGGTAGAGCGCAGCCTTGAACGACTCGCTCATCTCCGTCGGCGTCCGCCAGTAGAAGCGTTCATTGTACTCCACATCACCTGCGCCTTCAAACGGCCTCTCCGTGTAGTTAGTCACTGAAAGGGCAGTGCTACATAGAGACTATGTAAAGGTGAGAGGGCAATGCCTGCACACACGCAGCTATGCTTTGACGCACGAGTTTTTTTTTTTCGAAACAAGACTCCCTGCGGCGCGGTAATCTGAGAATTTTTTACCTCGTTCGATTTTATAGAGCGAAAAATTCTCTAGAAGAATGATTCAGGATAAAAAACTTGTCGAGCGATTAGTTTTAGAGTTATTTGACGAAGAAGCAAAAAAAAAAGGCGAAAATCCGGTTAGAGTTGGAACTAATGATATGTTTACTCAATTTCAGTCACGTATACCTCAAAAACTATTGATCCTACGTGATTTCAACAAGAATAATTATTTGTAAAGAATTTCAAGGGCTAAAAAAAAGATATCAACGATATTTTGCGATAATTGACCCGGTGACCGTGAATTTTTGTTACAAGACCGACGAGTGCATGCAATTTGCCGCTTGGCTACTCACGGCTATAAGTGATGTTGATGTGCATAAGTCCGATAAAGCCGCCAATTTGCGCGGGAGATCTTTGCCTGGAGAAGACGCTGTAGCTGCTAACGATCGAGGACGAGGTCGTGTGCCAGGTGGAGCCATATTGTGCAACTGAAACAGAGCATACGGGGCGCGAATAGAAATCACACTTTGCGCAACGATACTAAAGAAAGAGAGCTCGCATTGGATATATATATCTCTCTCTCTCCAGGCCAGGAGTTTTTCCCCAGTGAGATCGAGGCTTAAATCCGTGCTCTAACCTTGAATACTGGTGCCCACAAAGAGGCTGAGCGTCACCGTGAAGAATGTTGTGATTCTCTGGGCAGAAAACACACACAAGTCACCGTCAATTAAGTTTCTCTGATTAGAAGAAATCCTACCTCCTTGCGCACACCCGGGAAAATAATGAGGAATGCGGCGAAGATTGTGCAGAAGATGACAAAAATGGTGATGAGATGGACGTCACCAGTGACAGGAGTCCGGTTGCTGTAGCTGTACAAGGTTGGACCCCCGTCGCTGCGAAAAGCATCGAACCAGCCCTTCATTTCGTCACAAAATCAGCATGATATCCAGGCCTGATGGCACTTGAAGCGCTACTGACTCGTCACAAAGAGGTGGGCCCACATGATGTCGACAATGTCTAGGTGGAGGAGGTGAAGGAATAAGCAGTAGAGTGGCACGACGACAAGGGTAGTGAGGAATAGGACAAAGTTTGTGATGAAAAAGACGTGTAAATTGATGGAGCTAGGTGAAGACTGATGTATGTAGGCTTAGAGTCAGCTTGCGCGCGGCCAAAGTGGCTCAAAGACTGGCCCAAGTAGGTTAGCGGAGTCGAAAGTGGCGTTAAAGGCGTGAGGAGAAGGGAGCAAGAGAGTGGGAGTCGGCGTGCGATGCTTATGCCAAGAGTGTCGGCCAGCTGGCATTGTCTCCAGCAGGTCTGGAGGCTCTTGACACTCGATCCTGGGCCTGGCGACACATGAAATGGGCCTGGCGTATACAATGCGCGCGGATCTGGAGCGGAGTTTCCGGACAAGGAAGTGGCGCAGGTCGTTGGTCTATTTGACGCAAAGAGCTTGCACACGCGTCTGGCTGGCTATTTCGAGAGTATCTAATTCCGGCGCGTGGCACAGCGCTCTTCTGCGGTCTTTGTGTGAGCTCGACGCGGTGGCGCAGTCGTTTTCACACTGTGCAACCCAGAGCGTCGTGTTGTGAGGATCAATCAGGTAAAGATCGCTTTGTCCAGCTTGCTTTTCCGGCGTGTGTGCGTCTCTAATCTGGTTTCCACATCCATTTGTGTGTGCTCGCCGCGCCGTAAAAGGCCACGGTCTCCAGTCGCGCGCTCACCACATTTATAACTCTCGATAGACGTAACGGCTAAAAAAGGCCCAATGGTCCTCGGTTTGCGGCTTTTTTCTGCGCCGAGTGCGCAATTATTTATAGAAAATGCTCGTGCTTCATGCCTTTACCGCCTTCTCCAACGACCTCACCGCACTTTTCTCCATTGCAGACCATTGAACATTTTCCAAGTTCTCCATGTCGTTAACTCAAGGTCAGTGCGTGTCAAGCATCAACCTCTAGCAATGAATACCAATCTAGCATGAAATTGCAACCGCATGTTTCAGGATCTGCCGAGGAGCCAATCGACCAACAGATAATCCACCATCAGTGCACGCAGTCAGGTTTGCCAGATTTACACCTCGGGAAAGCTAAGTCTAAGCTTCGACGATCTTTCAGAGCCCATGACCACCCCCGAGGGCGCGCCTGGCGACGCGGAGCGACCGGAGAGGGGCGAGCGATCAGTCGGTGAGTGCAGGAATATATTGCCCGTATTAGTAGAGCATTTGTGCTCGGCGCTGCGAGGCGCAGAGCCTCCTCACGCGTGTCCAATGGATCTCAACTTGGATTTGCGGCCAGCCGACGTCAAGACGGCACTTTTGCGCCTGCAGGACACGCTACGCCGCGTCGATGCTGACGCACTGTCACGCTACAGCTCCAGTCTCGAGCAACACGACAAGCTTCACCTGCTGCAGCTCATCTCCAACCTCTTGGCCAACTTGAAGCACGCCAAGCTGGAGGAAACGCGTCCACCGGCGCCGCGTAAACGTCAGGGACGTGCTCGCCACACGATTGGCGTGAGTAGTGAGGAGTTGGCTACGGCACGCAAGTGGCTGGAGGAACGTGGTCACGTTGGTGCTTCGCTCGTGCCGCTTGAGGGTGCACGGGCTACCGAAAAGCATGTAAAGGATGCTCTCAATCAGCAACAGTCGCTGCAGGCACGTTCCAAGGATCTGGAGGAGCCACGGACCCTCGAGACGCCCGAAACCACCAAGAATCCCGATGTTGAACCATATACGCGAGCTGTGAACAAGTTTACAGTGAAAAAATCAAAGATCAAGCGGGCTAATACGATTGACATACCGAATTACCTGAAACTCCAGGCGGAAAAGAGCAGTGCGGGTAGTCCGGGGCTTCGTCGACCCATTGACATCAGCGACAGACAGTGGAATCAGGCACAGCTGACGAGTGTCACTGCCGTACCGTCGTTTGAGCCTAAAACCGACAATGACCGCAAGTTTTTGGCCCTCATCTCGCGCAATAGTGACTCAAGCGCGTCCACAACGCCGGTCCGCAGCTTCTACCGACAGGCAGGACCCGACAAGAACTGGCGCAGCCGGTTCTCCAATATCAAAACGACCTTTGACCGCTCGGAGATGGATCGCGGTAACATGCGCGTGGAGAAGCAGTCCGGCGGTGTCCTCGTGGCCTCACTGAGGCTGTCTCGACCCTCTGAGCCACTGGCAGTACCCGCAGAGACAGCTCGGGTTCGATTGCCGGCGTTTACCCACGCGGCATCGTCGCCGTTTCAGAAGATTCGTGCTTCGGCAAGGAGTGCAGTCGTGCCAGAGCCCGAGAAGCCGCCTGCCACGTGCTATCTGCCGGCCTGCGCGTCGGGTGGCATGTTGCGTGCCAAAGTGAAGATGTTTGACACAGAAGCAGTAGATCCGGGACCGCGAACGCCGCCGGAGCGCGAAAAAGGCGTCAATTCACGTAGACAGAGTGTTGCCGTGCAGACACCGAATTTTCCACTGCATTTCAATGATAGCCGGCGCTCATCCTTGATTCTGAGTGAACCTCCACCGAGACCCAAGCCCCCAGCGAGGTATCAGCAGCCTCAAGCACTGCGGAGCTTCCTCTCGGAGGGTGAAAATCCAATTTACGTACCGCCAAGGGCACTACCAAGAGATCGAGACATTTCTACTGATGTGAGTGGACCTCGTGAGCAGAATTTTTGGCCGCGAGAGCCGTACAATGGAGATCGCTGGGCCGCCGAGGACAATGTTTCAGAAGATCAAACGTTCATGGACGATGAGAACATCGCGAATCAGGACATCAGTGAGGATAGAGTGGTCACACGGTACACGGGAGCAATCGGAACTGTAGAGAAGTCGCCCTCGAGGAGCCCTGTCTCCTCACCGAAGGCTTTTGACAGCGTAATAACACCGGAGTACCGTCCGGAGCCGGCGCAATTGCGCGACGATGTTCTCAGGCACAATATGCTGCAGCAGAGCCTTATACGGCGTATGCAGCGTCATGAGGAAGATCAGGAGCGACCTATGCATGTCGTCAAACCCAGTCAGAGATATTCCAGTGGTAAATTTGACCAGGAAGTTCTTCCACCTCCTGTCATGCTGCCCACAGACCTGTCAAACGGCCGAGAATCCATTGAGCCACTGATAGAGAGCAACAATACGCAGGATAAAATTAATATTTTTGAGGAAAAATGTGCTCGAAAGGTCTACGATCACTTACCGGAGCCTCTGATGATTGCCCGGCCACCGTATCCACCAGCACTCCCCAAAATCAACGTTGTCAGTCCGTCCAGGTCGTTGCCACATGGATATATCGGACCCGTGGTTGTCCCATCAGCACCAGTGAAGTATTCCAGCGGCCCCGGTGACTCTAGTGACGAGTATTTGGTCTCTTGTGCCACCAGACCTCACAGATCCATTGTTTTGTCGAAATCCGAGTCGTGGCACCAGTTGGCTCTGGCGAAAACTCATCTGCAGGTACCACAGCAGGCACCAGCACCCGCTAAACCGCCGAGGATAAGTTCTCAGGCTGTGCGACACGCAGATCCGGGTAACAGCAGTCTGAAAAAAATGGAGGAGAAGGTCCAAAGATATTTCAGTGGTTCTGGCGTGGCAATGGAACAAAAAAGAGAGTCTAAATCACCCAAACGGACATTTGTGACGCGAAAAAACCAAGGTCCACTGGCTAGAAGTCAAACTATGCCACAAATTTATGATGACACGGATGTTGATCAAGTTTTTAATAGTCTTTTTGAAGAGACGACTCGCGATAACCGACTGTGAATATATATACAAGTCGCGTTTGATCGCGCCATTTTTGGCGCGTTCAATGTTACTGAATAATGTATTATTTTTACATGTAAGGAGGTTTTTTTTGTACAAAATTCTTGAATTTCTGACTTAGAGTGATGGATATCGCGGTCAGATCCTCTTCGATACGAGCAGTGAGTTTTTTTTCTAATTTTTTAACCTCTGTGGCGGCCATTTTACATAATGTTGCGTTATGGCGCAGTGTGCGAAAAAAATGCTGAGATTTTTATTTTTTTGACGCGTGATTATATTCAGTGATACTTATATCAATAGTCATTTTTGCGATTTTTCACAAGGCTTTTTTTCTATAGGATTAATCTTTTTTTTCAGATTTTAAACATCTCACATATATAAAACGCACAGAACGGGCATTATAATTATACTATATTAGCTCAAAATATTAAAAATTTGCTTTCGTTTGTTTTTTTTGATCAGCTCTACGATTATATACACGCTAAAAAAATGCTCTTTTAAGTATTTTTATTCAATGAAATATTATGTAATTAATATAGAGAGTAATTTTCTGTTAATAAAAAACATAAAAACTAATAATATCTCTGAAATTTATGAAAAAAACAAAAATCAAAGGAATGTTGACGCGTTTTATAGTCACAACCAATATGAGATTTGTGCTTCTCATAATCACAATAATCGTTTCCTCCGCCATGTTTTAAAATCATACCAAAGTGTTGGATTTTTTTTCCAATTAGTAATCCCCGCTAATTATAAATTATGTCCAAATAGATGATTTATCGCATGGAGTATACACGTGTATTTCCCCATAGCCTTTTTTTTTAACATAAAAAATTGCATCTATCAAGCGAGAATAATCCTTTCACTCACCGCATGTTTGATATTTTCAGTGAAACCCATGTCGCCATTCGCTAAATTCCGCGAACTAGACCGGCAAAACAGTCTTCCAAGCTCACCCAGGTAATTAGCACCCATCAAAGCCCATAGAAATACTGAAAAAAATCATTACTCTGTCCAAAACAGCACACCCAAGACGCCTAGTAAGGAATTTTCCTTCAAATTCACCGATCCAGTTGTCCAAAACAATGCTGTGCAAATAAAAGAACGACTATTGGCCTGGTGTCGAGCTAAAACTCAGGAATATGACGTAATATGCATTAATTAACATCTAAACGACCCAAGATAATTTTTCTAATCATCAAAAACATCATCTTACTTTGCAGAATGTATCAATTGACAATTTTTCTACCAGTTGGAACAATGGATTGGCATTTTGCGCACTGCTCCATCATTTCCGACCTGAAGCTTTCGATTACAGCAGCCTCAAGCCGGAAAATCGTCGAAGAAACTTCCAATTGGCGTTTGAAAAAGCCGAGTGAGTATAAAGCAAATGCTTCTTTGCACGTTCGGGCAATAAATTTGGATTTTTTTCAGCGAAATAGCCGACATTTCTCCTCTACTGGATGTGGAGGACATGGTAATGATGCGTAAGCCCGATTGGAAGTGTGTTTTCACATATGTACAGTCAATATATCGTCGTTTCAAAGACGAAGACTAGTCTGAATCACATTACAAGTCATTGTTTGGTGATATTGAGTACTACCAAACGATTTTAAAAGGCAAAGCAAATAATTTTGCATTTAAACACGCAGCGAAAGCAAAAATCAATGACTAACCCGTCTGGAAAATGTAATTATTTTCATATTGATCGACACAAAGCTTTCGAAAATTACATAAGCATTTATTTCTTATTTTATTACGTTTGAGAAACAAAATTGTGTGACTCAGTATCTAATTTTATATATTATTAGTCACGCCCTTGTCGGCATTTGTTTGTACACAGAGGCACTCGAGTGATAAAAATATTAAACTTATGTAGTGAATTACCAACTTAAATGAATATAAATGATTGTAAATCCAGGTCAATTACAGCCTGCTATCGTCCAGAGAGTGGTCAATGCCGCTGCCGTCCTCGCCCAACATTTCCTGCGACAATTATCATAGATTAAGGTGACAATAATAAACAAAATAAACGAGGTTAAGTCGGATAAATAACAAAATATACCTGCAGCGTCTCGATAACAGACTTGGCGTCTGTCAACCAAACTTGATACTGATTATTCTCTGCTTCCAATTTTTCTACACGTTTGTGAAGCTTTTTATTCTCGTCCAGGGCTTCCTTCAAGTTACGACCACGTTCCTCGGCAAGAGTTTGCCAGTAATCTGCGCTTAAATCACCTGCTACAATGGAAATAAGAGTAAAAATACAAATATTTCAAGTAAATGAACGGATTAATTTTTGTTTTCTTACTTTCAGTCGTCAAATCCTCCACTCGGACCTGAGGCTTACTTTTTGCTGCCCTTGTTTTGCCTTTGGTCGACGGTGGAGATACTGTTTTGGTGATGGTTTTCCTTGTAGCCCTGCTCTGCTCCTTGTTTGGGGGCGAAATTTTCGGCGTCGTCTCTGGCATCTCACTAGAATTCCATTTAATATATTACTTAAAAATGCTCATATTCTATTTTAGCAAGGTATTCCAGTGAAATTTCCGAAATATCTGAACAAACTTACGGCTTTACGGGTCCACTGGATCTTAAAACTCGTCCAGCGGACACCAAATTCTCCTTATCCGTGGCGGTGGGTTGTAAATTATGCAAAGTCTTTCTTGATTTTACCTAGAATACCATTAATAAGTGTTAAAAAAGCGTCTAATTAGACAATTTATAACTAATGCCGTGATTCTAACCTCTGAAGTAGGTGACGATTGAGCAGTCCTGTTTCCAGTCTTCATTTTAGCAGCTTGGCTTCGTCCAAAATATCACACATCAACTTGGTCAAGCACAGTTTTCCAACTGAACTTGCTTTAATCACGTTTAATAACCGGCGAAATTTGTTCGTCCACAGTGATAAAATTATACGCAGCGGATATGTAAACGATACGGAAAAAACCTGTAATATACACACACACACATAGCCAACGCAGGCGCGCTCTCAGAAACACGACGCATGCGCGCTCTCTCCTCTCTCTCGCTCTCTCTCTCTCTCTCTCTCTCTCTATGTGTGTGCATCTTGGATTTGTTTTTTTAGCAACTGCATGGGAGATGTTATTTAACACTATTTGACGCAACTTTTGTGATAACATTAACATTATTGCAGACAATCCCAAAAAAGTAACAAAAAATTTTTTTACTCTTCCAAACTTTTTATTTAGTGTGGAATCTACTTTACCGACGATATTGATAACTTACCATGAGATCATCGTCGGCTGATACCTAATGCCATCTGCTTTCGTTTATAAATAAAAAAGTGTCAGTCAGGCTGTTTGCGAGCAACACAATAATTTCAGTATGTACTATTCTCTTTGACCGCGCAGAGCAGGTGGACCTTGAGTGTGGCTTTTACTTTGAGAAAAATATAAAAATCGCGGCTGATGAATAAGTGACTTTTGTGCGTGTGTATAAGCAACGATTCCATTACAGAAAAAGCCGGTGAAATATGGATTCCCACCAGGACCCACCAGGAGTCGGTGATTTTTTGCTCCTGGACGAAGTTAACATTGGAAACGTGGTTGATAACCTGCGCATCAGGTGGCTATACTATTTTTAACTAACTCTACACTCGCAAGCGCATTCACCGGCTCTTACAAATTGCATTCTCACGGCTGATAATTGACAGATTCGCGCACGTCAACATCGCCGAACGACCCAGTGAAGCTTTTTCTAGGGCACGAGGGCGTGGTCTGGCCAAAAGCGTGTAGCCCGCTGACCATAAAGAAGCCTATGATAAGAATTATGGATAAAAATAATATAATCTTCCGACATTACACCAGCTTTCACACAATTGCCGCATCGACAGGCGTTAAAAGCCTCTAAAAACATGCTTCAAACCCTAAAATCTCTCCCATACAAGGTTTTAACGCCAAAAAAAAATTGCGAAAAAAACCCCCGAAGTCTATGCCCCATATAAATAAGATTTATTAAACATCGTGAGCGATAAAAATAATTTTGAATCATAAATTAATGACTCACTGTTTCGTCATCGTCGCATTCGTCATTGCAACCATCAATTAATACGAAAAGTTTTCATCGCACTGCGTACATGGGTGTGTTATAGATTTCGATCTATGACGCACCGGTATTCCCCTTTAGCAATATTATCGTTAAAAAAAAAAAAATAATTACCTAGATAACCGTAATCGGGCGAAAAAAAAATTCTAGCACTCGATAACAATTGTTGACACAGTCATAACACAATACGCCGGTGTTAAAAAACTAACCAACATTTTTTTTCTCAAGGTTTAACGCGGGGAAGCTGTACACCTACATCGGCGAAGTATGTGTGAGCGTGAATCCCTACCGGACGGTGAACGCCTACGGGCCCGAGCAGATCACCAAGTACAAAAGTAAGTAATTTAGCGGATAAAAAAATTTTCCCGCCATGTGCGCGCGCCTAATTCTCTGATTTGTTTGTATATGTAGATCGAGAGATGTTTGAAAATCCGCCACACATTTTTGCAATCGCCGACGCGGTGCATCGCGAGATGAAGCAGCAGGGACGCGACACGTGTATCGTCATCAGCGGAGAATCCGGCGCAGGCAAGACCGAGACAAGCAAGATTATAATGAAGTACATTGCAGCAATAACAAATGTTTCCGGCCAGCAGGAGATTGAACGAGTGAAAAATGTTCTAATTCAGTCAAATTCAATCCTTGAGGCGTTTGGCAACGCCAAAACAAACCGCAACGACAACTCATCGCGCTTTGGCAAGTATATGGACATAAACTTTGACTTTAAGGGTGACCCTGCGGGCGGTCACGTGACCAACTACCTCCTGGAGAAGTCGCGTGTGGTGTATCAGCAAAAGGGCGAAAGAAATTTCCACTGTTTCTACCAATTGCTGCTTGGCAGCAGCGAGTCCGAACTCAACAAGCTCGGCCTCGTGTCCGACTCCAGTGCCTACTTCTACCTGAGTCACGGCCGTGAAACCGGGGGCTCTATTGCCGACCGCAGCGACTACAAATCCGTGTCTAGCGCCATGAAGACACTCGGGTTCAATGACAACGAAACTCAGACAATCTGGAGCGTGATTGCCGGCGTCTTACACCTTGGCAACATTTCTTTCACTCTGGAGCAGGATGCTCTGGTGATAGGAAACCGTGGCGCACAAAATGACGCTGCCAAGTGCTTCGCAATCAGCCCAAGCGAGCTGGGAACAGCCCTGTCGCAGAGGGTGATCGCAGCTGGAGGCGAGGTCATGCAGAAGAGTCACACTCTGATCGAGGCCGAGTACGGACGCGATGCTCTGGCTAAAGCCATCTACGATCGCCTCTTTTCCTGGATTGTCTCGAAAATCAACAACTGCATCAATGTGGACGATCGCAAGTCTGCAAAGAGCTACTTGGGCAAACTCATCGGTGTATTGGACATTTATGGATTTGAAATATTTGAGGCTAACAGTTTCGAGCAGTTTTGTATTAATTACTGCAATGAAAAACTTCAGCAATTGTTTATTGAACTTGTGCTGAAGCGCGAGCAAGAGGAGTATAAAAGAGAGGGCATCGCTTGGCAGTATGTTGAGTATTTTGACAATCGAGTTATTTGCGATCTTGTGGAGAAACAGCACGTGGGCATGTTAGCAATTATGGATGAGGCATGCTTGAACGTCGGTAAAATGACGGATGAGGTTAGTTTCAGCTTTTAAATCAATTTTTAAATACATTTACTTATGTTTTTTGTCATCCTTCAGATCTTGTTGGAGGCAATGGACAAAAAATTGGCCCAGCACGAGCATTACACGTCGCGCCAACTGAAGCCAATGGACAAAGAGTTGGAGCATCGTAAACAGTTCCGAATAAAGCACTACGCGGGTGACGTGGTCTACAATATCTACGGATTCCTCGACAAGAATAAGGATACGCTCTTCCAAGACTTTAAGCGGTTAATGTACACAAGCAAGAATGGAACTATCAGTAAAATGTGGCCCGAGGGCATTCAGGACATCACGATAACGACAAAACGACCGCTCACGGCTGGAACCCTGTTCAAGAACTCGATGGTTGCACTGGTGAAGAATCTGACGTCTAAGGAGCCATTTTACGTGCGCTGTATCAAGCCCAATGAAGTTAAATCACCCGTGGTATTCGACGACGAGAGAGTGGAGCATCAAGTGCGCTATTTGGGGCTAGTTGAGAATATTCTCGTGAGACGAGCGGGTTTTGTACATCGGCTGCGTTACGACAAATTTTTAAAACGGTACAGTCATGCGACAAAAACTTTTTGACTCTTGAAATTGGTCGATTTTAATTTAAATAATCTACTTTTTTCAGTTACAAGATGATTTCGCAGTACACCTGGCCAAATTTCCGCAGTGGCAACGACAAGGATGGCGTTCGTACGCTCATGAATGACAAAGGCTTTGATCATGACGTTAATTACGGTCACACAAAGATTTTTATCCGCTCGCCGAAGACACTGTGGGCCTTGGAGAAGGCCCGGAGCGATTTAATACCCGGCATAGTTGTGCTACTGCAAAAACAGTGGCGTGGCTACTTGTGCCGACGTGAGTACAAGAAAATGAAGGCTGCTTTGGTGATTATGAAGCACTATCGCCAGTATAAGAAGCGAACTTATATCAAACAATTGCAACAGACTTTTAAAAATGCAAAAAATTTACGGAATTATGGAAAAACTCTGCCCTGGCCACGCGAAAGTATCGCCATTCGACCTGTTGTACCGTCACTCAAGGCTATGTATGCACGCTGGTATGCCTGGATGATTTTGAGGAATATTCCACGCGAGGATTGGCCTCAATTACGTTTAAAAATAACCGCGGGGGCGGTTTTACGTGGTAAACGACAGTATTGGGGCCAGGAGAAACGTTGGGAAGGAAATTATTTATCGAAAAATGAGGAAAACATCAACTTTTCTACGTTCAATTCGGCCATGAATAATTTGAAAAATAAGGAACATTTCAAGACTATACTTTTTAGTGCATTTATCAAAAAGACTAATAAATATAACAAACAGGCTGAGCGTACTTTGCTTGTGACTGAGCATGCAATTTATAAATTAGACTCGGTAAAATTTACCCCAATGAAGAAGAGCACTCCAATTGCTGAAATAACTGGACTCAGCGTCTCGCCTGGTCGAGATCAACTGGTAACGATTCATTCAAATCGGGGCAATGACTTTATTTTTGCTATTACCGCAAATGACAATCGTGTTGGCGAGCTCGTGGGTGTTTTAAGCACGAGATACTCCCAGTAAGTATTTTTAAATTGCATCAAAATTTGATTTTAGATTATTACAAGTTTTTTAATCCGATTAAATTTGAAAATTTCGGCGCTTACCGATATATTGAAAATTATAACCTCATTTGAAATTGCTTAAATCGGCTGATAGTATACTTTCATGCTATTATATCCCGATTGAAAATAGTAAAATAGAAATGTTAATTTGTTTGTACTCACGGTTTTTTCTGTTTTTTCCAGATTGCGAGGAAATGATCTTCAAGTGACGGTTGACACGAAATTTCGGTGTATGGTTGGAAATAAGAGCAAAATACTGAAAATTGAGGTTCGCCATGACACCACAATGGCCGCGTTTATCAAAGATGGCGACCACATTGTCTACGCTTTGCCCGCGACTGAAAATATAATCAACAATGGACGATAAACCGTAAAAGTAATTATTGACACTTGCAAAAATCAAAAATAAGAGTGAGAAAAAGTTAAAAAGTATTTTTGCCCAGATGCCGTTGTGGGTAAGAATAAATTTTGTACAAATGGTTATAATTATTGTTGTGAGAGACTTTAATAGGTTATACTAGAATTTTCGTGTCTCTTTTTGTACTTTTATGATGTACTTAAAACTCAGGACTGCCATTGAGTGTTGAGAAAAAGGAGAGATTTATAAGATATTACATTATATATTATATATATAACATATATATTTACTATTTTTTTTTTTTGTAAATAGTCACTTTTCTAAACATTTTGACTGCTGCCCAATATTTTACCTGCTTTCGCGCTCGGTCATAGCCTTCTAGATGCCTTATTCATGAAAAAAAGCAACTAAATTTTTGATCATTGCTGTGTGCCATTAAGGTTTTAGTTGCCTCCCCTAATCAGTCGAAATTATTAATTAAAATTCCAATTCGAAATAACACCCCGTCTATTTCATAAAAAATTTTGTACTTCAGAAAAATTATCATTGTCAAATATATAATATTCGTTATATCAACGATATTCAGAGGCAAAATGACCTTAAAATTAATATATATTCGATTAAAAATCTAAATTGTTACATTTGTACCGTTAAATAAATATTATTTCTCTACACTGACGTTGAGCTTTCACTGTCCGAGTCACTTTCAACCCACTGAGAATTGATTGTAACCTCAAACTTGCTCTCACCCTGATTTCCTGCCGATTTCACCCTGACACAAGTGTCTCTGCTTCTCAATTCCTCCTTGGGCGCCATTTGAGTGACCTCACGATCCGTAACAACCTCACTATGGCCGCCGCCAGCTTTTCTAGCTGTTTTTTCCTTGGCCGCGAGTTTATTTTTTTGATTAGTTTTCATCAAATGCTCGGTATGCTTGCCCGGATTCTCCTGGAGACATTTTTTCATCCAATTGGGCGCTTCACTGGCGTAAACGTGAGTTTTTTTCGTGTATTTCGGGCTACTAAGTATCATCGGGATCTCCGTCTCAATAACCGTTGTGATAACCTGCTCATTCTCGTCAAAATTGCTCTCGAGGTACTTTTTCCTCGGTAGAACCACGCTCAATTTACCTATAACTTCATTCGGCTCGTCTTTAGTGTCATACGTGTACGAATAGTGGCGTTGAATGTGTTTAGGCTCCAATCTAACGTCATTTTCCTCCAACTCTGCTGTCGTTTCGAGTTCACTCTTTTTCCCAAAGTCCTCCGGACTTTTGTCGCGGTCTCCCTCAACTTCAGGCGCTCCTGAGCCCAAAATTTGTCGGAGATTTCCACTGATGCTGTGCCTTTGCTTAGCTGGAGGATCTAAAAGTCGACGCAGGCTGGAATTCCGGATCTCCGGCACGGACATTCGTTCGCGTGTTGAAATGGCCGCCGGCGGCGGTGTGCTTTTAAGTATCGGAGCGAGGAATTGGCGCTCTGACGGCTGTATAAGCGGTGTAGCCGTGGCCACAATCACCTTCTCGAGTCCCTCGGAGGCCATTCCGGTCTCTCGAACCTGCTCCGAAATCGGTGAACTTGCAATTGGTAGGAGTCTGCGTGATCGATTACTTTCTGGATTCAACTGACTATCTAAACTATACCTCTGCTTAGGCGTGCCAGCCATAAGTTTGAGGTCATTCTGTGTCTCCAGCTCGGGAATAGAAAACCTATCACGATTAAACTTTCCTGGTTGGAGTTCCTTGACGTTCCTAAACCTCGCGGCGCCAAAATCCAGCGTAGACATGCGCTCCCGCTGCGTCATCTTGCTCACAGCCGGTCCAAAGCGTTTCAGCTTGGTGGGCGACCGGAGAGGCTGCGGTTTTTCCGACCAGGTGGTCAGCAGACACGGTTGCGACAGCCTCTGGTGCTGCATTCGTGCGGGATAGTAATCACCCGTGACCAGAGTGGGCTGTGACAGCCTCTCACGCTTGCCGGGGGCGTCTGGAGGCTTTAGAATCCGCTGAACATCGGGTTGAGACAGTCGGGAGCCGCGACGATACTCCCGAGACAGCCTCCGCTCGGCCTCGGCACCGCTGGCAATGTAGGAGTGCACGTTGGGCGTGGAAACACGCTTCTCCTGGATGTTCATGTTGATACTCGTGTCTCCGGATGTCCGCAGGCTCGAGTATGACAGGCGGGAGCCCGGTATACCCATCGAGCTGATCCCGGAGAAGCTAGAGTGCAGTGTCGGCTGCGACATTCGTATACGGCGATCGGGAGACACGCTCAAACGCGTATCGTAGGGGATCATGAGTGTAGGCAGGTTGGGCTGAGAGTAACGGCTTCGCTGGCTAGCCGGTGAGTAGCTGCGCGGACAGTGGGTCGACTTTGAACTCTCAAATGTGCCGCCAGAGTCTTGAGACTCGATGCTTGACTGCGACTGTGGTGGCTGTTTGACAGCGACAATATGTAGATTGGGCTGCGAGTGTCTGGTCTTCTTGCCCGGTTTCAGTTTCAGGTAGTCCATCAGATTCGGCTGTGACAGCCGGATGCAGGGGTTCGGTCTCAAGGGCCCTTGGCGGTTCAGGTACCACAGGTCCCGGCGTGAATAAGGCTCACATCAGAGAGTATCTTCCTCGCGCAATCGCCGCATAAATACCGGTCGCACGTCCTCGAAAAATGTCGGCAGGTCCAGCTCTGCTGCGCGCGCTATTCCGCCGTCTTTGCACTCTAGCCAGTACGTGTCCATCAGGCCCTTGCCCTTTACGTCCACCAGACCTCTGTGCTCGATTCTGAAGCCGCCTACGGCGTCCAGTGCCTTTTTCATCTCTAAACTGATATGGATCCGCAGAGCTGGAAAAAAATCAATTCAATTTTACGACTCGCTGTACGACTAACCGTACTCTATGAATTTATTTAAGCACCTTCGCCGGTAGATTCCATCCTGCTCGCGGTGTTGACGGTGTCCCCAAAGAGACAGTAGCGCGGCATCTTGGTGCCGACTATTCCCGCGACAACCGGACCCGTGTGAGCTCCGCTGCGAATTTGTAGTCGTGCCCCCGGTCTCTTGGGCACTTGGAAGACCGAGGATGCCGCGAGAAGGTCCAAGGCCATTGTGGCAATTTCAGACACGTGTTTATTACCTTAAAATCGATTAAGGTGAGTTGATCAAGTGGAATTGGGGCTATTGGACTGTGATAATGAGGTAAACAGTACTTTTACCATTTCGGACGGGTAGACCTGAGGCTACCATGTAGGAATCGCCGATTGTCTCGACCTTGTAGACATCGTAGCACTCGATCCGCGCGTCAAATAGCTTGTAGATTGAGTTGAGGAACGTGACAACCTGGAAAATAACACGTTCAGAGCTTCATGATCATACTTGAGTGCTGTTATATATATAAGTATACCTCTAGTGGTGTATTTTCCGCTGCTATCTCGGTAAATCCAACAATATCACTGAAGTAAACAGTCACTGATTCATAATATTCCGCAGGAACCTGAAAAAATAACAATTTTTTTAATTAAACAAATATTTATTGAGATTTAAAAAATTTTATCAAGGTTAAAATATATATTATTTATCAAATATTTTAATTTTTGAAAACATTTTTTTCTTCAAAACAGAAAAACGAAATAGAATGTGTATGCTAAAATTTCTTTAAACTATTTTTATTTAAACGTTGTTCGAAAATTGGACCAATGACCGTTTACTCCAGGCAGCCATGTAATGTAGTGTTAAATATTTTCCTGAAGGTTGATATTTTTTCTACAGCCAGTTTATAGGGTTCTAAAAACATCCAAAAAAATCTACAACACTCTGGCGTCATTTTAAACTATCAATCACAAAAAACTCTATAAAATAAAATAGCTCACTCAGCAAGCACGCGTACACATGCTAGTTCTTAATGTAAAAAAAGTTCATGCTCTAGATCTATAGAGTATAATGCATACGCATTTCAACCTGCTGCGTCTGCTTGAGCTGCTGAGCGACACTGGGAGGAAGCATTTGAAACAAGAGAGTGTCACTCTTGCGCTTTTCTCGCTTCAATTCACGCGCCTTCTGTGCCAGATTCGCTGCATACATCTAATTAACAAAAACCACAGTTTCAATATAGCCAATATCAACATGCATGCAGTCCAATCAATTTAATTAACCTGCTTTTCCTACCTGTATTGTTGCCACGGCATTGCGAACGAGGATGATAATGATAGGCGACACTATCGACACTAAAACGACGATGGCTATGCCTGCAGCCTGCTTATTACTTGCGTCCTGCAGCGTTGAGTTTACGTAGTTTCTACCTCCGAAAATTCCGGGCTCTTGTCAATGGCATTTTCAATTTAAATAACTACGCGAAGATGGTTAATTGACTAACCTGATCATGTGGCGGAGCTCTCGTTGAAGCTTGCGAAGCTCGTCTACATACGTTGCCATGGAGTCGAAGTATTTTATTGCATCGTCGACGCTCGGTTGGCGCTTCTGGTTTCGCAAAATTTCTTGACTCCTATATAAGCGAGACATTCATTTTAATTTCGTGTCGTGCGTAATCTGTGGAATGCCGGCAAGAAAATACAAATTATTTATCACAAAAATTAATTAAATTAAAGTACACCGATAATTCAATAGTATATTGCGTATCTAGGAAGAAAAGTAAACCATTCGGCTCGCCCTCGGCTCGAGTAACAATTAGACGCCGGTTGGGGATAGTTCACTTTTCTTTCGTGATAAGCATGTACTTCTTTCGACCATACCTGCGTGGAAAGTTTGACTTACTACTATACGTGTTTGAAACGAGCCATTAACCATTCAACGGATATACCAAACGACGCAGCTGCGAGCGGGCGTAGCCAAAGTATTACTTAAAAAAAATTAAATGCTTAAAAAAAATGTCATTCGGCAGCCGAAATGGATGTAAATTTCTTGTTATTTATTGTATTCACTAAAATCATACTAAAATTCTTGGTTTTTAGGCCTGCTTAATCGGTTGTCGAGGCTTTAAACTATTAGGACCGACAAATTTAGATGTATTTTTTTACGCTGAATGTAAATAATTGACCTGCTTAATCCGTAGACTAATTTTTCCCGCGGTGAAATTAAAAAAATGCTATTCGGCACGTCGGAAGGTCAAAATCTACCAAAAATGACTATTTCTTCGTGTTTTCTCCACCTGGATGACCTCGCCCGATTGAAAGGATGTGCCTAGCGTAATGAGAGGTAAAAAGACATCGAATGGCGTATAAAACATCAAAATCCATCACTATCTTCTCATTGAAAGGAATGTGGAAAGGTTAAAATCCACCAAAAATGACTATTGCTTCGTGTTATGTAATTACTGTAAGCGTGTGTTTATTTTCATAACTTCCCGCATCGTCTTTTGCTTATGAACCCGATGACGCGAGAAAAAAAGTGACACTATTTCCCGGCCTAGTCGGATCGAAATGCCGAACTTTTCACGTAGGTATAGTAAAAAATGATTTTAGGCAAAGTGTGCATGTATCAAACGATATCCAGTAATTATTGTATTCAATTAAATAAAGCTTATAGCTACCTGGATTTAATTTGCCCGTACTCCGGCATAGTCCGCGTGAGCTCGGCATACAGAGACTTGAGGCTTGGTACATATGTGAGGGATCCATTGAGTAGATCTCGACCGAGTGCTTCGTGGCGCACGTAATTCACATAATTGTCGCCCATGAGTATACCACGGCCAAAGTAATTGATGCCGTAGACTGAAGCAATGCCAAGGCTTTCAATGCTTCTCAGGAGGTTCTTCAACGCAATTAAGTACCTAAAACCCCACAAAAACTAAATTATCCTCTCGGAAATCCGTCATAAAATCATCGAAAAAAAAATACAAAACAAATCCACTAACCTCCAAACACCGCTATTATCCGTTTCCTTGATCTGATTAGTCAAAATGTCGAGCATGACAGCGTTGACATTGGTATACCAAGTCATAACCTCTGCAATGGTACTCTCTTCAGGGCTGATTTTTTGCCTGTAGAAAAAAAATGACGACAAAAATAACAACGAGAGGCAGGATGATTGTACAACGAGAAATTGCGGATATAAAATCGAAAAATCGTGATGGAGTTTTTAATTACAAAAGTCGTGTTTGCACACTCCATACGCGAGCGACAAGGCAGTCATCCATGTCAAACCCATATCGCCACGTACACAATGAGTGCCTTTGAGCGCATTTATTACGCCGTCGTGGGCTACTGGACTCGTCGAGTGCTCAGAGACACTGTCCGCCATCGATTTATCGAGCAGGCCGTGCTCTGCCTACGTCAAAGTCGTTTATTACTAATTGCACACTTACCTAAAGTCATCTAGGCGAGCTTGAAAAGCCTCTTTCGTCACTACGTCGTAGGTTTGCGTCTTGGACTCGTCGCGGGGCACCGTCACCAGCGGCCATGTTGTCATGTTTTTCAAAGTTTGGTCCGTTGCGGCGTATCGCTCCGTTAGATTAAATCTCGACTTGGTGCCGTCGAGACTGCCATTCGTGTAGATGAAAAATGCCACTTCCGATCGTTCCAGTTGCATTCGCGTGACGACTTTTCCAAGATCAGTTGCAATCGTAACCTGCAAAGATGGTGGCGATTACATATGTGAGTGAGAGGAACATCATGGCCGACATATCCGTGATGGAAGTTTGTTTTCTGTGAGTGCGTTGGCTCGCTCGCTGTTTATTCGTTTGCGATTACATACGACGAACGAGTAAAAAGATAGGTGCGCTATATTTGCTCGACACTCGCGCGCTATTACTCAACGACAACACACTGATCGATCGACTCTACGAGGGAGTTCTCGCCGGCGGTTGATGAGTAGAACCACCAAGGGAATCCTTGGCACAATTTCTTTTTAAATATTCGCTCCTCGATTGTCTGTTTGTCTTTTCCGATATATCACGTGGCATGTGCCCTAGCGGATGATCACAAACTCCCGCTATCGTTGTTTCATGCTAACAAGAGAGGTTAATTTGAATTGTTAAGTCTAGATTTTTTGACTCCTATAAATATTTATACTTATTTAAAAAACGTCTTTTTTCTACACCATCAGTATAGATGATTCCTGTAGGGACCTTCAAGATTCCTGTTATGTTATAAACAAGGGTGTCCCTGACCAATGGGTCAGAGCGCAGTCAGAAGAAAATAGATATGAATTGTGAGTGGCGTGCCATTTAATTGGGTTTTTTTCGAGTCTCAAGAGAACGGGAGGGGGTTGTAACCCTCTTTCCTCCCTTGTCGACGTGTTTATCGTTGCATAATACATTTATAAATATATATGGATACATTCTCGACCATAAATCGGTTAAATTAATGATAAAAAAATTGTTAACTACTCGTAAGAGTGATAAAAAAATTGGTTTTTCATTATTAAGGATGTAAAGCCGAAAATTGTTCGACAAATAGGAATTGAAATATAAGACAATACAATTTACACCACCTGGCAAAAAATTAGGGTATTTTGTTGTCATTTTAATTGAAAAAATTAATTTTCTATATATATCCTTAAAAATAAAAAATACCGGTATTGTCATACAAAAAAAAATCATCTACAAAAGTGCTTTTATCCTGCAGGATGCTGAAAGCTCTTGAAATAAGTTTAAATGGATGCATAAAATCTATAAATGCAATACTTACTTGAGCCTCAATTTCCGATACTTCCTGGCGATAAATCAGAATGTCATGGAGTGTGTTGGCAGTCTGAACAATGAGAGCAAGAATCGGAATAAAAGGGAGAACCAACATCTGAAGTAACTGGATCCTGCGACCACGGCGATGAGCAGGATCAGTTGCACGTGCCCAGCAAGACTTCCTTTTGTTGGATTTTCCAGCTGAGAACGACACATCGTCCGACGACAAACTCCTCACAGAGCTTGATTCCGCAACGTAGGATCCATTTTTCGGCGACATTGCGTGCCCCGCACTTAATATCCTCTGCAAAGCCATTTGTTCACATATTTTTCTTTATCTCTGCTAATAATCTCGTAAATTCTCTACTCGTACGAGCTATTACGTTTAATCTAACAGTCGTTAAGCCCGTGAACGCATTGAAAAGCAACTCTTAAGTGCCAAAGAATAAGCAGCCATTTTTATCCGCGCCATTAAAAGTATGCGATGATAGCCCGCGCGACGACAAATTGTGCTTTCCGATTATTACATAGTTGCTCAACGACTAATTTAATCTAATTAACAATCGTTCGATACACCTCGATCGTTCCATAATCATTTTATGGAAAATGCTCTAGGGCACAAGGGCCGGCCACTAAAAGCCACTTACTACGATCTACACAGGCTCTAACGAACTTAAATATCCAATCACTGTTGAGAAAATGCTCAAAAAAATACTTTTTAATAATATAAAAAAAAATGCTGTGACGCACAACAACGAAGGATGTAAAAAAGGCGATCGATAGCTCATTTATCCCGCGGTAATTGAATTTATTTTTGTACTTAGATCAAACGCAATAGCCCGTAACGATGGGTTACTTAACCTCACTTTTATTGCAGTGTGAACACGTGACAGATTAGGCGCAAACACGTTGTCGAAAAAGTGGCAACTCCTTCACGTGGTCGTGGGCAGTTTAATGCCTGATGAATTCTGACACTTTGAGAGGGTTTTATCGTAGATAGCAGTCACCCAGTGAAGAAATAAAAACGCAACAGTTATTTTCCGAGGATTTGCGTGTGGAAGAACGTCTGCAACCACTCACGGCCGCTTACTGACAGAGGTAGGCATTGCACGAACAGACAAGAGCTGTCGCGCAACCCCATTGTCATGTATGTCCCCACCCCATGGGGATACGAAGTTTCCTCTCCATGGAAAAAACCATGGGAAAAGTACAAGGCTAGACCCAATACTTGCACGACGTGGAGAGGTAGATCTACATTGGATAATAATGTGTATGTAATTGGATTAATTGAGGGGGTGTACATATTCTCTGCTCTAGAAATAACCAATTTGCGCTACTCAATAATTCTCGAAATAATTCTATCCTGTGTATCTCAAAAACGGCCAAATTCAAACGAAAACTTGAAGAGATCTTTCTTTTTGTAAATTAAATTCTCTACATTTTTTACTTGAAATTTTTTTCTCTAAAATTAATATTTCAACAGTTATTCCATTTAATGTGTGAATAAATTCTACTTCTGAGACATTTCTTTCAAATAATGATGGTAGAAAAAAATAATTTCAATGGAAAGGTAGGAACTTTCAAACTAAAGGTAAAAGGATATACAACTCTTCCTTTTTTGTTCAACGAGAAGAGTGCGCGCACAGCGCGTGCATTTCTTCCCTAGTTTTTTTTTTTAAATCAACGGTTTTAAAGACACTGAGTACTTTAGTAGACTATTAGAATGAGAGTTGATCAATTTTAATGCACGAATATATACTTAAGAGCTACGTAAACGACAAGCAAGAGAGTATCTGGAAGACTTGGCAGACTTTAGACGCCTTTAGACATAAATAAATTTGATTAAATTCATTGTAATAGTCACTAATTCCCAGGGCATAGGGCAGTCTTGGCATATAGACGCGCGCAATCACCTAGAATTTTGGCCATTCTTTGGAATTTGCCACACCGTTTTATGTACCGGCCATCACCCCTGCGGTTTAGCCGGTAGAAAGGTTGCTGGAACTGATGGAATCAAGCTGTTCATCTCTTGAAGTGGCTCCTTGACCACTGGATCGTCTAAATTGTGCATTGGTTCGGTGCAATACTCCTGACGACACATTTTACACGCCTCAAAATGCGGACGAACGGAAGAACGTAGCCTCTAAAATTACCAAATGTCTTTAAATTATTTTTTCACAAGTTTCTAAAAATTCTTCTGACCAGAAAATATATACCTCAATGAATGTATCGCCATCGGCCCTAATGAGCACATAGACCGCAAAAGCCGGAATACAAATGAGCGACAGCGACGCGATTCCCCAGCCGACGGCTTCAGCCCACCAAGGGTACTGGTAGGCGCCATTTGCGTACGTTGGACGTTGATAATCAATTAAACTAAACACCCATACGGCCTGTAAATTAAAAACAATCTATATAAATCATAGAGTACACCCCTAATTTATACATAGCGGTAATTCTCAGAAAATAAGCTATTTGCTTAAAGAGAATGTAAAATGTAGAAAAATAGCAATATAAAAAAATATTCAACTCACTGCGCGCCTTTTGAAACATCTGCACAGGCTAAACGCCCAGAAAGAACTGTCAACATGGTCTTAGGCGTGAAAAATATTGATTTTTAAACGCCTTTGCTATCGTATCAGTACACGTCAGAGATATCAGAGCAATTATCGATAACGCCGGGCTCACCGGATAGGCGTGAAAAATATTGATTTTTAAACGCCTTTGCTATCGTATCAGTACACGTCAGAGATATCAGAGCAATTATCGATAACGCCGGGCTCACCGGACTTTCCCTCACGAAAACTGACAGTTCTTTCCGGGTTTTCGACCAGTGTGGACGTCTCTATACTTATATTAATCGGTAAAACAGATACCATTGGACTTTCCCTCACGAAAACTGACAGTTCTTTCCGGGTTTTCGACCAGTGTGGACGTCTCTATACTTATATTAATCGGTAAAACAGATACCATGATGAGTGCGGGTGCGGCAATGAGCCAGCAGAACTGGAAATATGTCGATGGCACTCTGCCAGTCATTTCGGAGACATTACTGCACAGCCGACGAACACCGTAGAACCAGGAAATCGCAATGACCTCAAAAAATGCGAGGAACATGATGGAAATTGACGCGGCATAGTGGTCGATAAGTTGAAAGAAGAAAATTCCTCCCTGAAAAATAAATTACTAAATTTATCTTATTCAGTAAAATACTACAAAAAATATAAACAAATTTTTCTAGAATGCAACTAAAGAAAGAATAAATCTTGTTTAAATGTCAATTTCGACGATTTTTTTTACTCACTTGCGAGACATTTGGCAGGCCAAAGAGCAGCGATACAGCACAAATAATGAGTACTAGCATTTCGTGGCACAGTAAATTGTTCTTAACCCAGTTAGGAAAGCCATCTTGAATAGATGTAACTACAACTTCAACAATTGCAAACTAGAATAATAAAAGAAATTAGGTTATTTCAATACTGTCAAATGTCTTTGAGCGTATTTACGCACTTGACTGTTCAACGACAGGCAAACGAGCATGAAGAAGAACAGGACCGCCCACAATTGTGGTGCTGGCATCTTTGCAAGAGCTTGTGGATACACGACAAACACCAAACCAGGCCCTAAAAACCATTTTTAAAATACCAATTATTTTTTTTTCTTCCATCAAAATCATAATTATAATTTTTTCCATATTTAAAATAACATTTACCGTCAGACAGTACAGCTTTAACCGTTGTATTTTGCTCCATGGCGATATTTCCAATGACAGCAAAGGCAAAAATTCCCACCAGGAGGCTGCTGAGTGCATTTATCAACGACACAGCCACTGTGTCGATAAAAATGTTGTTATGAAACCTATTGTAGCTGGCGAAGCATATCATCGAGCCAAAGGCAATGCCATACGAGTTGAATATTTGCGCAGCTGCGTTGACCCACACCTGCAATAACTCATTATCACCTAAGGCCACCCTTAACCCTCGACACTCATTACCACGTCTTTAATAAATCATTATCCGTAATTACAAAAACTTATTACGATAAGATCCGGCTGAAATTGTCGATTTAACGACTCTTTAAATCAAATTCTTCCTTAAAACACCAATCTCAATTGTTCTAACGCTAGTTTTTAACTTGAGAATGGTTAAAAAGTGACTAATAACAAAATTGAGGTAGTCAAAACTCTAGTATTTACGTTAGAACAGCTAGATCTAGTGTTTTAAGGTCACTTTGAGTGCTATGAAAGACGTGAGACTGTATTTGGCAGTAAATTTAGGGCTACAAGTGCCGCAGGTGGTTGTTACTGACCTTGGCGCTACCCAGAAGTTCCCACTGGGGTCGGAAAAAGAATTGCAGACCCTTGTCAGCGCCCGGTAATGTGAGCGATCGCAGCAGAAAGCCGAAAATAAGAAGAAATGGCAGCGTGGCAGTGAGGTATCGCACCTGTGCCGATGATCTGATGGATTTCCAGATGGAAAAGTAAACCAGCACCCAGGCAGTTATGAGGCAAGCAACAATTTCCCACCGTAGGACGCCTGGCTCCTCGATTCCACTGCTAATTTGCAGCACCTTCTTGCTGAAAAAAATACAATCCGATAGTTATTTGCCTCGGCTAAAGAAATATTGCTAGATAAAATTGGGCTAGGAGTATATATAGTGGGGATTAAACGTTTGAAGAACTAACGAAAGTCCAAGTTACTCGAAAAATTCCTCTGAAGGCGTGCGCGATGTGTTGGGCCGTGTGCGGTTGGCATTTCCCTCCGGGTGCCAGCAGGCTGGTGTATTCCATGAGTGATTGCAGTGCGACCATGGCGGCTCCGCCTTGAACGCCGCGAAGAAATAGTAGATGGCGTAGGCGATTATCACATTGTGGTATGTGGACATGAGGAATGATATCACGACTGACGACAAGCCCGCACCTTAAATTTAAACATTTTTTAAAATTCAATTTTCATCATTGTGTCGTAATTAATTTTTATTTATGGCGTTGTAGCCACGAAATGAAAAAAAAAATCACTTTAACTTTTGATTTAATGTATTGAGTATTACGAAATTTTTAATACATATATATTGTGTAAAATTGGGAAAGTGCAGAAAGTGAGTGATTATACTGCATGGTATCATAATGACATACTTTCTGCACTGATAAATTTTTTTTCTTAACTCGAATCAGTTTTAACAATAAATTTGTTAATGTCTAGTAGAGAAAAAGTTTTTTTTTTTTGCTGTCAAATTTTCCAAAAATTTGAAATCTCGCTGTTTTCGCGATTTTTTTCAGTTTTTTTGCGATAACTTGGTAAATAAGCAAAATAATAAAAAATTCCATAAAAGATAAATAATTGGGGGTCTAATTATCTACAAAAAACTCTATATAAATTTTTTTGTAACTCCCTTAGTTTTTGAAATAGTTCGAATTTTTGAAAATTCATATTTTTCGAAATATCTCGAGAATGCGGTAAAATATCAAAAAAATTTATTCTATATTTTTCATCGAAAATTTGATCTAGAATCATTTAAGTCCTATAACATATTTCGTTATCTCGCTTAGTTACCTAGTTATCAGCGAAAAACCAAAAATTTCACAAAAACAACAAGATTCCCAAAGAGTATTATATATACTCTTGGAAAAATTTGATAACAATAGAAATTTATCTCAATCAAGCGTTTCAAAACTCAAATTAGATACAATTAATCCTCAGTTTTAAGACTTCTTTTTTCAACATATACTCCATGAGCGTTAATTGGACATAATAATTCAACTTTAACATATTTTGGAATTTTGTTTTTGTTCAACTGTAGAAATAGGATGAAAAGACGGCAGGAGTACCTTTGAGTAGTGGACAAATCTGCCCCAGAGCACCAATAGGGCCTCGGCGAGTAAACTGGCCGACAGCGAGCTCCATGTAGAGCAGCGGGACTCCACAAACAAAGAGTACAATAAAGTAGGGTATGAGGAAGACACCTGAAACACATTGAACAACTTGCTAATTATTTATCGAACTGTTCAAGTTCAAGTTGACTCGCGTGGGCGCCACAGATGTCGACAGAATCGAGAGCGACATAGAGCGCAAGTCAAACTTTGCGAAAGTTAATAATTAAGTTAGTTCATTGAACATGAAATTTAAGTTCAACTTGGACTTTTGAACATGCAAATGCACTTAACACTGATCGCGGGCAACAATTTATTTCCCGCCATTGGCCTGCGCTACAAAGAGACGATAATTGTATGCATAAATTGTGTGCAGATTGACTATAACAGAAGAGATCTACATATTTATGTTGATACAAGGCCCCCAGTTGCATCATCAAACCAGAAATAGAACCTTTGTGAATGACTTAAAGTAGCAATTATCCATTGCAGATTCAAATTGCCCCATTCAATATCACGTCAAACAAAGCTTACAATTCGATTTGTCAGACATACAACCTTGAAACAAAAAAAATTTGAAAGTTTCTGTTAGTAAAAATGCGATAAAAATACCGATTGTCGACTTTCAAGAACAAATAATGACATTTAGTTACGTAAAATCAAATCGTCAAACATGAAACATCGACAGTTCAGGTAAACTTTGTACAAAAAAAATCTGGAATATTGAAAAAAATTAAATATTTCACAAGAAATAATTAAATAGATTCAATAAACTAACAAATATAACCTCGTAATATTAAGAATTTAATTAATTTTTTAATTCAATAGACAATTATTTGTTTAAGATTGAAATAACGACGTTTTAGTTACGTAAAACCATGCTAACTACTTGAAACAACTCAATTACAGTCTTAAAAAAAGAAATTGTTCACTTAGATTACGTTAGATAACGTAAAGAAAATTTATATCCACCTATCAAACAGCATAGAATCATTCTAACCATTTTCAGATCAACTGGAAATAATTAATTACCCAAAAAAAAAAAAACAAATTCATCCCCAATCTTTGAAAATTTTTTGAAACAATTATCAACTAAAATTTCATCGAAAAAATCTTTTAAACTGCGGCTTAAATAAACAAAAAGCGTAAATAAACAATAGGAAGAAAGTAACTAAAAAAGCACACTTATTGCGCCCTGTTAGCCTCATTTCTACGCGTAAAAACCAGTAGCAAGGTTGTAATCCAGCTGCCGCATTAATTACATAATTGCAAGCGGCAATCTATCATGGCATATTGACAGTAGATAAGAAGATATGCACTTGCAGCCGTGTGTTAATGAGTCAGATGAAGTGCGTAACGTTGCGCGCGGTGACCATGCAGGCGGTACACAGCAAATACACATCATCAGCGAGATAAATCAGCACCAACGCTGCTAATGGCAGCATAATTGCACGCAACATCCCGTTGGCAGCCATGATTAAAACGCGAGCAAAGTGCGCAAGGGCACGTGGACACGCAACACAGTCGTAGGTGTCGAGTTACGCGCAATTTTCAAAGTCCAACGGCAGCTCCGGAGGAAGTGAGGCGGCGGACGTGGCGCAACACAGGGAACTTGATACATGACCTTGATACTCGCCTCTGAATGATCATAATTGCTTGAGAGGCCTTGGGATACTTGTCAAATCAAGTCGAGTGGACGAAATCTATGAAAGCCACCTGTTGTACCCAGGGGCACACCAATAAATCCTATCTGGCCTTGCCTAACAAGCATCAAGACATCAAGTGTGTGTGATTTACTTGCCTCCACCACTGTTATAGCACACATACGGAAATCTCCACACATTTCCAAGTCCAACTGAGTATCCAATGCACGCCAGGACAAACTGGACCTTATTGGCCCAGTGCGGGCGTTTAGGCTGTCGATAGTCACCAGGATCCTCAGCAGTACCGTCATCAAAGCTGTCGCAGGTCGAAGTATCATCCTCTACCGGTCTGGGGAGCAATAAACACCAAGTTATTTGGATATAAATGCGAGCAAGTGAGCTTAAAAACTTACGTGGGGGGTCGAACCATGTTGAGGAGCTCTGAGGGCGACGTGGGGACCCTGCGGATGGTAAGTTTACGTCCGTCGGACGAGCCGAGGCCAATGGAGGCAAGCGAGCGTATGGAAACCGAGTCTGGAAAGGGAACTCGACCTGGCGACTGGTTAGGCGACATGTCTGAGAAGACGATGGAGGCCCAGCTGGAGGTTGGCGGGTGATGCGGGTCCTCGGTGGCGTTGGATTTGAGCGAGCGCATGCTCGGATAGCGGTGACGGCCACCGTACAGCTCCATGCCTCGGCTTGTCCGGCCCGGGTACGCGCAAGTGTCTCGACACGCACTCTGAGGGTAGGACCGGTCGTCCTCGCGCCTTCGCAATGTCTTGCTGGGCTCGTGGATGCTGTCTGAACTGCCATTGCGACTGCCAGCCCGGCGCAGACCCGTTCCATTGTTCGTTGAGACGATGCTTCCTGTGCTAGCCGGAGCAATCATGATTCTACGGCTCGCGGAGCTAAGCAGGCGCCCCCTCTCTCGCTCGTGGTCACTTGGACAATCGGAATCCGGATCGTAGGGCGTGGGGACTGTGCTTGGCGCCGGTTGCTGCCATTCTAGAGATTCTACTTCCTCTGAACCCTCCTCCTCCGGCATCGTGCTCATCTTCCGCATGTTCGTTGGTTTTCCCAGGACAACTCGGCCGCCTGGTTGGGATTTTAGCAGAGCCAGCTTAGATGCATCTGTAGCTGGAGTATCCATGTCTGAATTGCCTGTGGACACAGTTGGGGCTTATCTAGTAGTCTTGAGCTATCTTGATTGACGGCTAAACGTGACCTAGGCTATGTGGGTCAACACAGACAGATCTTTGTCACACATTGCAGAACACGTTTTTAAGAATTTTCGGTGTGATTAAGAGCCTCCATTCATACTAGGACCGGTTTATCAGTTGTGTGTCTGTGAGGAGGGCCTTTTTTCCTTATGGCTCTGGTGCTGATTATTATTTTTTTAAGGTTAATGCTTGCATTAAATGGCAGTTACTTTGCACAGTATCGTTAAGCGATAACATTTTTTTTCGTTTTTCAGTAGCACGGAATTCTAACGGATAAACACAAACACTCGCGTGGCGCGAATTTCACTCAACTCTCCACAACAGGGACACTGTAGAGTTGTGTTGGGACGCCCTGATGCGCCGGCGCGATTTCAGGAGCCCAACAATGGATACCGGACGTGCTTGACGCGATCACTGAGGCACTCAACGCGATGATCGGCTACTCTTGGAGGGAGATAAGTAGATGAATACAAAAAAAATAATTGTGATTAACTGGAGCACCGACGCCTTCTCTCTTTCCACGCCGCGTCACGACAACATTACGACATCGTGGCCCGCCCGTGATAATGCAACCGAACCGCCCTACCAAACGACACATTCTGCCGAAGGCCGAGCTGCCCCGAGTGGCCCCCGAGAGCACGCGAACCAGAGCGCGCCAATTTACAGTTTAAATTTCTCTCTATCCCCCAAGCGCCCTCTGATGTCTGCGCACACACTATTTTTATTTCTAATGACAGGAAAAAACAAATCCTTTTTCTAATCGATTATGTGAGATGAAAAAAATCTATCAAAAAAATCTCTATCATTGAGAGTCGGCAATAATACGGTGATGAGAGTTTTTTTTCCTAAATTTTCTGGGATTCAAAATATATTTTTAGAGATAAAAATGGTGGAAAAAAATGTTAGAAAAATATTTAATTAAATAAATAAAAGACTAAACAATTTAGCTTATCGACCGTCGATATTTTTAAATTGTTGTTATGCATATGAGCGCGAGGTGGCTGATGTTGTAAAAGTTATTCTATATTTTTTGCAACGACAAATTGAGATTTCCTCGCGAATTTCAAAGCTTCTAAATATAGATATTAAATGATTTTATATTTTAAACCAATGACAGTTGTAATATAGAGTCGACAGCTTGTTTAAATCACCGATTAATTTAAAAAACAAACAAACAAAGCCTGATAACGTAAATATGTGAATTCTCAGTCACATGTTTTGATATTTTCAACAATTCAGAGACAATAAGAGAGAACGGGAAAGCCTCTCTGTAGACAATTTTACATCGCGATGAACAATATAATATTTAAATAAAGTAATCAAGAGTAATTGTGTGTTTGTCGTGGAGGACGAGTGAAACATTGCTCAATTCAAGCGAGATAGGGGGGAGTATGAGCAAGTACACAAGATTCTCATGCACATGACGACTTTCATTTGATTAAATTTCCGAATATATTTGAATATCACAAGGACACGCGAGCAATAAATTGAAATCATGTGCTGAAATGCCTCTCCGATTCCATGTAAATTTTGTCATCTTAAAAAATCCTTATACACATTGCCATATCTATATTGATTAAATATATCTAGCAAAAACAACAATTAATACTCAAGCCCAAGGATTACTCACCGCGGACCTTTCACTTGATACTCCGTGCCCAATGTAGTCTCACAAATTATCACACAGCGTCTAATACGATTCAGTGTATGTGGTATTAGGCGTAAAAATCGTATATGCAAACACGTAGAAAAAGGCCAAGGTCCAACTGATCCCAAACAATAAATAACCGCTGACAGTCAACTTAACGTCAGATAATGGTTATTTAAGACCAGTTATCGTTCAATTTGAGGTTCAGGCAGCGTCCAGCAGGCGAGCTCTCGAGTTGTAGACCTGGGGGTGAGAAAGGATAATGAAATCCAGAAGGATTTAAACGTCGTGCCGAAATATACATATACTTTCCCGGGTTATGTAAAGCCTAGACTCGGTGTAGACGGACGGTATAAAGGTCGGCGCTGCCCCCAGCAGCCCAAGAGTTGCTCGCGAACTTCACTCCGACAACCATCCTAGTGATCTTTATATGGGACGCTTGCCTTTTTCACTCACAGTACTTTCTCGAACGCGTAAACACACACGGTTTTCGCGACGTTGTGACAGCCAAGCGTCCACATCAAGTACTGCAATGTTGATTATCGTAAGTCAAGCTTCATATTTCTTCAATTTACTACATAAAAAGCTTGCTAATAGACTTTCAAAGGTTACTGGCACAGGATTCTCCATGAATCTGTTTGTCTTTTCAAGTGTTCAAGACCTGATTGACGGATAAAATGAACTATTTTGACTCGTGTTGTAGCTACTAGTGACGATTTTTGGGCTGACCCAAGCTCAGGAATACTTTCGAGAGCCCGAAAAGGTTCTTCAGGATTCCAGAGCCGTTGGAGACCGACTTGGACAGTACTCAGTACTCTACCAGACTGATGGAGGCATCCTGCAGACGGAGACGGGCAGTCGGAAATACGCTGGCACGGATAATGAAGCTCAACTGATTCAAGGATCCGTGCAATACAATGCTCCTGATGGTACGCCCATCTCGTACAGCTGGACTGCTGATGAATTTGGCGTTCAAATCACGGGTTCTCATCTTCCCACGCCGCCTCCAATTCCTCCCGAGATTCAGCGGGCTCTGGACTGGATTGCCAAACAGCCCTCGACCACCGAACCACCGAGGAATCCTACGACGATGTGACTGAGGCTCCAAAACCCAAATCTGAGGTGTTTGAAAAAAAATTCACCAAGGATCCCAAGTCTCGAAGCCATTTAAAGCGAACTTGAATAATTTTTCTGAAAGTTTTCAATAGTTTTTTCATCATGTCATGTTCAATTGTACGAAATTTCGTCTTGAGATCAATAAAATCGTTTGTATTTTTGTAAATTACCGTGAAATTATGCGTCAGCAGTGTCAGCACTGAATTACAGCATAAGATGAGAGGTTAGGTAAGGCTGCCCGACGATGAGCAAACACTTTCGAACAGTCCCAAATTAAATCTTACGTTTCGAGAAACGACTGCATCACTATATTCTTCTCTGATCCAGGTTTCATTGAATATATCGCCCAGTCAAGTTGATAAATATATCTTGTGTCCGTGGTCTCACTTTCACTGACAGACTCCCTTGCACACGCGCTCGAAAATACGCACGCACTGCGCAGCTTTCCACATCACTACATCTCGACGTGTGTATATGTACCTCATGATATCTCAGTTCACCTTTACGATTTCACTGTCTATTAATTCGACGCTTTAAGCCTCGATTTACGGCTCGAAATTTATAAAATCCCAATAAAGCATCTCGCGTCCTTTACCGCATACAATGTGGCGAATAAAAAACCATCATGGCGTCGTTTTTCAAGCTGCGCATAAATTCAAATCCTAGATCTGCGCATAAATTATTTTTTTCACACGCTATCTGTATTTTTTATGCGCTTTTTATATATAAACCTATGGGTAAAAATGTGTATGAGGCATATATACAAAATATGTCGTACAAAGTAATATATAACAAAAAGAAAAATTTATTTCAATAGACACACAATTTCATACTCGTAGTTTATATATTTTTTTCTCTCTCTAAAACACGTACGACGATAACTCCTCAATTTTTCGGCGCGTCAACGTCATTTTCCTCGGGATGAGCCTTAATATAATCCAGAGATTTCTGGATTTCAGCGGGGATTGGTGGTGGCGTGGGCAAATGAGCACCCTGAGGCTGGTAGCCATTTTCATCAGCAATATAGGTGACTTCATAGACTGTTCCATTTTCCGACGTGAATCTGAATGAGCCCTGAACCTTCATGATTCCCTCCTCCTTGCCTGTGGCAACAAACGAGCCCTGTTCCTGTGACTGGATACCATTTCCGGTCTCGTAGCTATAAGAATACGAGCCATCGGGGTTGGGACCATCCTGAGCTTGCTTGAGAATAGGAACTGGCGATGCACTGTCGTCCACTGGAGCTGCCAAAATCATGGACACCAAGCCCAGACACACAAATCCCTGAAGAAAAAAACAATTATTATCGTAAGTACATGCAATGTATGAGTTTAAGTAGACAGTGATTCCTTCTTTTCCAGAGTCCTTACCAACTTGAACATGGCGAGAGGTTTTTTTGGAGATGAGACTCGATCAGAATCCACGAGAGAACTGCTTTGGAACTTACCGAAAACCTTCGGCTTTTATACCCTGGTCGATGACGAATCTTTAGTAAGTTAATACCTTATTAAATGCCTCCCTCCAGTGGCCATTCCGTCATCGGTTCTTCTTCACATTCTTTCTCTGGTCCTCGCGTCAGGCCCAATAACTGGACAGGTCCAGAAGTTGCTCGAAAAGGTCGCAACTTTCATTACTCTCATCATTCAATTGGATGTGTCGAAGTGATTGATTCTGATGAAGCCAGCGATTGGAGGCGGATGTGTCAATGGACGTGTCAGAGAGTGCGCTTTTAATTTGGCTTTGATTAGGTTTGCACAACAGAATAGCGCATTGATCAGAATGACATTTTTTCTTCTCTTTCTTTCGTTTTTTTTTTTTTTTGCTAAGGCACATCTCTGTAACAAAAAGAAAGTATAGTCACAGGTTGTGATATGATGATGGCGCAATTGGCTCCAGGACCAGTTTGATATTTGAAAGCACTATTATCATCCTCATGATTTTCCCATGAGCCCAGCTGACTTCACGGCCATCCTCACGGCCCACGGCATCCTTTGGCGCAATCGCCGATTTACTGCAATCGCGACCATTGCTCATCTGGTGTATATATAAGTAGATCATTGCCTTGGCCACTGAATTGCATAGCATTTTCATGCTGGCGATTTTTTGCTCATCTCCCGGGGTCCCAATGACGGCTAGAGGTCACCCAAATGCTAACCCAAATACCTGCGCGATTTTTACTTTCACGTGTGGATCCTCCGCTCTGGCGCCTCTGTCTCTCTCACCCAACTCCGCTATGACTCGTATCGTCCACGCGCTGTGTACTTGCTGCGGGCTAATGTTCCGCAATGCCTCCTCTGCCACAAACAACTGCCCTCGCCGTGGGCCTCGCCAGTTCTTTCAGAATTTGGTCATCATCTAAGTGGGTCCAGTAGTCCACCTGGGCAATTAAGCCACCAATCCCTTTTCTAACATGTCAGCTCGCGGCCTAAAATTTCTCCCATATCGCCGATACCATCTACTTTTTTTCGGTCATAATCATCATCATATTTGATCGATCACTATTACCATTTGAATATGGTTGAACCAGAAACTTTACTTTTAACCACTTTCTTATTACAACATAACGGTGTCGGTTAATATTCGATTTTTACGAAAATTTCTCACCTTGAAAAATTATATTTTTATGTAATTTTCAAATAGTACATTATACATATGTGACAGAAGCTATTAGTTGATGCATGGCGCGCAAGGGTGATATATACACTGTGCATTAATTAATTTTTAACTCACGAGTATCGTATATACTAGTTAGTTTTATTTTTTTTATTTATACAATTTATATTGTTTCTATATATTTTCTTAATCTCCCTTAAGCTATACCCATACCCATTCTCCCAATTTTTTATACACATAACACAAAATCTCCTTATTACGAGTATCGTATACTATTTTTATAGCACGTGTGACCTAAATCCACCGTTTTCCATTTTTTTTAGATATTTATATTTTTTTTTCTTTTCACTTTTATCTGCTAATTTTTCATAACAGAATTACAACTCGATACGCGGGAAAAGCAATGTAACAGAAGTGTCAAAATTTCGAGTTATCAAGCGAATTAACACTCAATTTTGATTGATAAATAGTCTTTCACATATTTAATTCGCGGGAATTAAATAATTTCGTTGGATTCTCTATACAGGAAAGATTATAAATATATTAATAAAATTGCAAAGTAACAACTTGATTTACACGTATAAGAGACACTTTGCAAATTTATCGTTTTTCTGCAAAACCTGAAATTATACTTCTATAACGTTGATACATACTCAACTGTCAAAGCAATTTTTTTTTTTCGGTTTCATGAAATTTTGGCATTAACATTCATTTGTTTATAGTGTAAAAAAAAAACTTAAGTCACGACTAAGCGTTACTTAAATGCAATTACGTCACGCAGTGCTATAAATTTTATTTTAATCGGTATTAAAAATGTATATTATTATTAGATTAGTAGGAAAAAAATCGTTTTATAATATCTACAATTTTTTTCTGCTGTTGCTAATTAAAATTTAATATTCATCTATATACATTCAGTTCTTTAACCCGTAATCCAAATGCACCAATAAATTAAAACCGAATACTGCAAAAAAAAAAAAAAACGAGAAGTCAGCATCAAGACGAATGAGAAAAAAAAAAATATTTTAATTCTCAACTATATACATCGTAACCGCAGTGTAATAGAATAAATTAAAAATTATTTTACTCAGTTTTAGATAAATTCAAATCAAGAATATATACAATGTATACAGTCAAGACTTGTCTGCGAGTCATTAAAAGAGTGAAGAAGTGCGTGCGAAGTTGCTGAATATGCAAAACCTCGAGTCCGCGCGGCTACTAGAAAATCTCAATTCTCGTCATCAGTTTAAACAATTGATTACCACACTGCACCATCATCAATGTTTTTAAATGACTAATAAAATACAAAACCGTAAAAAAATTTGAATATATATTTAATCAAGGGGCGGCAGCGTGTATTAGTTTTCAGTAGCTCTACAAATTAATTGAATTCAGCCCGTGGCCATCGACGTATAGCCTTGAAGCATGAGTACAGCATAATATACTATAAAAAAAAATTGTAATTAGAAAGTCGTTGATGACTGTCCGAGTCATAAATCCCATCTGAAATATTTATAAAAACATCTAAAATCTTGACAAATTTCAATAATAATATCATTCACCTCCAGTTACGTTAATTTAACAAACATGTCCATCGTTCAATGGCATTTTTGATGGGATTCTCAAAGAAGCATCATCACCAAAGAGTCAAATGAATATTAATAAATTAAGTTAATTTCAAGGAATTTATTGCACGCGTGACCCTGAAAAAACCTCAATCTGGCCATCAGTATTACGTCTGGGTTTTGTCATTTGAATATTGAAATGAAAAACGAAGAAAAAATGATTTTTAAAACGGTCGTTGCGTCTTATGACGCAAATTACGTTGTATGGACCATTGGTCGAGAACGAAATCTTTCGCAATACTTGGCTATACACTGTCAACTACCTCAAAGCGTGTATTGACCGATCGAGAGGGAGAAATACTCATCAGAGAAGGTTTCGGCAGTGCTATAAAAGCCACTGAAGATACCTTGGCCCACACACACACACACGAAAAACTGCAGGATGATCTTCTCGGTGAGTAACGGTCACTATAGTCATCATCATGCATCATGGTGATCCGATTTAATGATTGAAAAAATTGATTTCCAGACGTGCGTTGTTCTGTTGTCACTGGCGTCGGCGGTTTTGGCGGCTCCACAGGGCGACTCTACACCCATTGCCATCGTCCAACAGTCGCAGGATGGCCCAAATCCTGATGGATCTTACTCTTGGAGCTACGAAACTGGCAATGGCATTCAGGTACAAGAGCGGGGAGAGTTGGTTGTCTCTGCGGACAATCCCGAGGGCGCCCTATCTGCTAGTGGATCATTCAGCTACACGGCTGATGATGGTAGCCCTCTTTCCGTGACCTACACTGCCGACGAAAATGGATTCCGCCCGAAGGGCGACCATCTGCCGGTAGCCCCTGCTATCCCGCCGGGCATCCTCAAGGGCCTTGAATGGATTGCTGCTCATCCGGAGGAGGACAATCTCAGAAAGTGATTTATCACTGTTGCGCGATATTATTATTGCTGTTGTGAAGAAAAAGTGGCTGATTTACTAAGAAGGAATTAATTAATTATATATATATGTTGGCATGTGTGGATATATTATATTCGTCCATTTTATACTTTTTAACGTTTTGTATCATGGATTAGTTGTTTGTATTAAAATATCAAGTGTGTTTATAATTTTTTAAATACCATCTCGTTTTTTGAACGGTATTATTCAACTTGAACCGTATATACGTTTGTTTTGTTACCTTCTATATGAACCGATTTACATCATGTTAATCATGAAATCTAAATATATTTGTTACATCCATGACATTGCATCAGTATTAAACGGAATTTAGATTTGAAATAAAAGTGAAGTTATTATTTTAGAAAATTGAAATGTCAAAAATAAAGAGTGGAATAAAAGTTTTTGTTTAAATGGTTTTATTTAAAGAAAGTAAATAGTGTATTATAAAAAAAAGAGAAAATAATAAGCAATAATATTTAACATAAAAAATAAAACCAGTGGGTCTTTTCACAATAAAGAGAAAATAAGACAAACAGCTTACCGATTTTTTTTTTTCAAGTTAAATTTTTCATGTTTGGGCATGTCTCAATTTTGTGATGATCTCATTGCTCAATATTTTCGGTCTTTCAGTACATTATTTACTTTTGTTAAATAAAAAACCATTTAAACTCAAAACTTTTTTTACCTCTTTTCATTTTTTTTATTCGTGAGATTGAAGAATTATATATATAAAAGTTTTTGCGCAAGTTTTCATGAAATTTATTGAATTGACATATGTCTGCTCACGACAAGAAATAATAAATTTTATGATCACTTTGATGAGCTAAATTTTTTCAATATTTCAAAAGCGCAATTTTTCATTTATATGTAGATAATTTTTTTATAATAAAAAAATTAATAGAAAATAAATAAATAAATTAAATAATTCCGGAAATAAGAGAAATATAAAATAAAATAGCATTATAATATCTGATAAGAGTAAAAATGTAAATATTGAATGCTCATGTATTATAGAATTGAATGAATAAAATATGAAAATGCTAAAGATCTGAGAGTCGGGATTTTCCGTGGCGTGTTGCAAATAATGAGTAAAGATGTATCGACCTTGACATATAAGTAAATCGTGTCCTCTCTTTGCGAATAAGACGAATTGTAAAATAATTCCCAAGCAATTAGCGTGGCTATAGGGGTCGTGAAAATGAGCGCAAAGCGCTGCTTTTCAATGATGAGGGGATAAAAAAAGCGTGTGAAAGCGGCTAAAGAAATTATTATGACAATTGAGTAAGCGTCCTTAAACGTCGCGCTGGCTGCCCGGGGACCCGATGACATTTAAAGCATTATACGCCGCGCAACGACACCGTGATCCTTCTTTTCATACACACGGCACGGCTGCATCTCTGCACCTATCGTGTGTGTCTATAATACTTGCTCGTTTGTTTTTTCATATGTGTGCACGTGTAGTAAGTATTCTAATGCGACGCTATCTTGTTTAAACATTGCTCGTAAGCCTGTCGGCAGCCAATGGATCGCACAAACGCCAGTGGCAAGTCTTGGAGGAGTGCACCCAGGGGTATATATGCTGCTCACTTCTTGCACACGATAAACACTCGGCCGTTAGAGATTAACGACGCCGCAGCATGCACGCACTTTTGGTAAGACATATCAAATTGACAAATCTTATTTAAAAACTATTTTTTTTCCATAAAATGTATAACGGCTGAAGGCAGTTATTTTAATTTTTCATCTTGAATAACCTAAACATTATACATATATTTAACACGTAACGCATGCCTAAAACTATAAGAGCGCGTGATACTGTCGAAAAGTTAAGGATATTCCATTTGCCGATATCTTGATAAAGATGAGAGTTAAATAAATTTTGTCAAGGACCTTTTTTGTAGATAATAAAATTCTCTTAAAAAAAGGTCTCTTGTAAAAAATCTCTATTCTAAACAGTTTTAAAGATATTTTAATTTAAAACAGCAAGATAATTTTACTAAAAGAACGTATTGCCCAAAAAATTTAGATTTTTTTAATTGCTAATATTCTTGATAAGGATGCAAGTTAGAGAAATTTTGTTAGGGGCCTTTTTTGTAGCTAATAAAATTCTCAAAAAAAAAGGTTTCTTCTAAAAAATTTCTATCTTCAGTAGTTTCAAAGATATTTTGATTTAAACTAGCAATACGCGATCCTGTCATTTTTTCTTCTGGAAAATTTGTAAAAAATTGAAAAAAATTATCACTAAAATTACGAATAAAAATGTTTATAACCTTGTGGGGTAAGTCATAAGTTCCCTTTTTGAAATCAAGTATTTCCCAGCACCATTTTAGAAATTTTGAAGCAATTGTCGTTGGATTGCAGATAACATTGGTCGCAATGGCGATGTGGGCCTGCCCGGCAGAGTGTGCACCAGCCGAGGACGTGATTCCAATCGTCAGCCAAACTCAGGACGGTCCAAACCCCGATGGATCGTACAAGTATGCATATGAAGCCGGAAATGGCATCAAAGCGCAAGAGGAGGGTGAGCTGACGAACCCAGGTGCGGAGAACGAGGCGATGAAGGCCGTGGGCGAGTACTCGTACAAGGGCGACGACGGCCAAGAGATCTCGGTGAAGTACGAGGCCGGAGAGGAGGGTTTCAAGCCCGAGGGAGCTCACTTGCCTACTCCGCCACCCATCCCCGAACTCATTCAAAAAGCACTCGACTGGATAGCCGCTCATCCCTCCAAGGAGGACCAAAACACCATTTGATCTTGCAATAGAGGACGACCATTTGTTGCGTTATTTACTTATTGATTGATGCGCACAATTGTGTTTAAATGCCGCATTGATGACGTATTGAAATTTGTAACCTCACTTTTTTACTGTAGTGCATATATTACCTGAGATGTTGTATTTATTACGTTGTTTTCATACCATGCAATTGTTCGACGTCAATAAACAAAGATTAAACAATCGACTCTTGATTTAATAATTTCTAAGCTTTGCACAAACCATCTGGATGCGGCCATTTTGAAACAACTGACGTAACTTACGGAGTCAAAATAGCAACTACTAAATATTTTTGTTAAACATACTAAATAATTATAAAACGATGAAAATTAATTATGTGAATTAGGAAAAAAATATCTATCACGTATTTATGGCAATTAAATTACTATTAAAGTTGTAAAAGTATATAAAAACACTTGAGGGTTGCGTCAAATTAGTTCGATCGTTGCAGTCAACGATCGTCAACGTAAGATATGGATTTTACACGCTTTAATTTTTACCTCTTTAAATTGTTCTAACGTTTTATCATCAATATGACAAATTTCAACTATGTGCATACATATTTTCCGTGCTGAGGTTTTTTTCCCTCTATACGCATAAATATGTCATATATGTCATATAGAGAGAGAAAGGCAGAAAGGTCGACACTGGGCGGGAAAGTGAGTACATAAAAGTAGCATCAGGTATACACGCATTTGTTGGAGAGGTTAGGGTGAAGCATTGACAAAAAGAGACAGTTTGAGACACCTGCACCCCTTGTGTCAGCCTCCACAATATAAACTGGAAGGGGAAGCAGTGAGTCCAAGTTTCTGTTCATAAGTCGTCGTTTGGGTGTACAGCAGTGCACATAAAGTGGTGTAGCCAAATATTATTAAGAACAATGAAGGTTTCGCTTGTGGTCTCGTTGTTTTTTTTCGCGACAACTGTGAACAGTGTCAAGTGCTTTATTTTTGCCGACGCAAATCGCGAATATAACTTTGATAACATTGATATAATCCAGTCAAGATACCTGCAACCAGCTATGAAAATTTATCAGGAAATGGTGGGTTATTTAGATGACTCGGAAATTAAGAGAAAACAATGCCATCGTGCATACAGTGGTTTACAGCCCATTGAATTAGGTGTAAGTATCACCAATCTAAATGCAGAAATTAAAGATACACTGCCAAGCTTGAAGAGGATACTCACTTTAGGAGATAATCAAAATACACAACCTGAGTTTAAAAAAATCGTGGATGCTGTTCTTGAAAAATATCTAAAACCTGTGGATGACGTCTATCGGGAATATGAAGCTATGGAGACGACAAAATTTACACGCACCAGGTTATCTGTGAAATTTAAATTGTTGTTACAAATGATATTGGGAAATAATACATTCCCAATCCTTTTTTCAATGGAACAATTATCCAAAAATATATATACGGATATATTCGATTTTCCATTCTTTGTAAGTATATATCTATATTTTTTAAATCTGATATTGAACATAAAAAAAAAAACCAAAATAAAATATCGTGCATGGCGAATAAATTGTACTTTTTTGACTCACCAGGATCCAAAGTGGCAGCAATGTGACAAATTCGAAATGATGCGAGACGCCAGATTCTACTTGTATCTCCGAATGTTATTTACGGAATTGAGGATATTTCACATGACACTGCAAATGTGTGCAATATCACTATTTATAAATAAACCCGGTAAGAAAAAAAAAAAACAAGCTTTGCTAATGAAAAGATCGAAAAAAAAATTTTTTTTCTGCTTTGTGTAGAATGCGAAATCACTGTGACCGGACAGATGATTGAAGTGATAATCTTCCGAATAAACAATTATATTAGTGCTGTTTATGCTGTAAACGTAGCATTACAACCGAGATGTAACTGCTTGAAAGCTCCGGAAAGACTACGCGGTATCGATCCCTTCGGAACGATCACAAACTATATCGCTATTCCCGATACTGTAACGGACATCAAGAGTTTCCGAGTTTTCACCAATCTGACTGAGCACATTTGCTTCCATATTGCCGAAGTAAACTCGAGAGATAATGGGTGGGAAGTGAGTACTATTGTCTTGTACAAATTGAAAACAAAATTAACAAACTTTTTTGATTTAGATTTGCTATGGAGAAGATTTGAATACTCAAGATGTTATTCGAAAAAACGGAAGAATAATTCAAATCGTTCCAATCGAAAATACGGAGCGATTCAATACGATAATGATGCGACAATTTACCTTAGCGTAGGTTAAATTCGATAAGATATTCGTTAATAGTCGTTTAAAAAAATTGTTTTATTTACAGCTGCTTCAAGAATGTATGGACGATATCTTACACCGAGCCAAATAATCCAAAACCCATGGGAAAACTGTCGTTCAATGAATCCTGCGCTTCTCTAAGTCACTATACGCTTACTACACCTCACGTGCGCAATAATTCATTCCTCTGGGTCATTCCTGATGGTTTGTAGCAATTGAATCAAGAAAAAAAACCGTTCCAGCTTACTATTTTTGTCTATATATTCCTGTTATATAGTTGGATATTATCCGGATCAATATTCTCGACTTGTGGACGGGCTACGTGGTTGCTACTGTCAGACTCCACAAGATAAAAAAACGTTTAAAGAATTGGTAGAATTAAACTCCACACGTGTCTGCCGAAGTGTATCCAGCGATGGGTTTGAGTATGTGGAGCATCTGTTACAAAATAATGGTCAACTAACGGAGGATTTCTGCATCGATAAAAATAATCCAACCTTCTCCAATATAAAAGACACTAAATGGACGGTAAGTTTATATTGACCAAGTTTATTCACAACTAAAGGCGAAATTTAAATTCAAATAACACGTTGTTTTAGCTGTACTCTGGTTGTAAACTTCCAAAATCATCTTTAAAAACTGACCAGAAGAATCAGAATGTCGCGCAATAACCGCAGTAGATAAATCAATTAAACTATTTATCTAAATTAATTAAAATAAGTATTTCTTCAATAATTAAAAGTAATTTTTTCCGTCTTTAATATTTTTTTTACGCATATTATTTCATCTAAGAAACTTTTAATGCACCTAATCGTCAAAGGGCCCTTATTCTGCTTGACTTTCTTCGGACGGATGAGCGGCGATCCAATCCAGAGCTTTCTGAATGGCCTCAGGAATGGCTTGGGTTGGTGGCGGAGTTGGAAGGTGATCGCCCTCGAAAACAACGCCATTTTCGTCAGCCGTCCAAGAAAGTTTGACAGACTCACCACCAGGAGCAGTCCAGCTGGCAGAGCCTTTGACAGACTGAGCCTCACCCTCTTCTCCTGGATTTTTTATCTCTCCTGCCTCCTCGAAAACGATTCCATTGGCGGTTTCAAAAGCTGCCGAAAAGCTTCCGTCCGGGTTTAGGTCCTGTTGCTGGCTGACAATCTCAATCGTGTCCTTGGACGACCCTGATGACGATGATGATGGCTTGTCCTGACACAGGACTCCACCGATCAGAAGAAACATGCCGATGAGAAAAAGTGTCTTGGAATCCATCTGCAACCAGGTAGAAAGTTTTTAGAAGTGATATTAAATTATAAATAGGCAGATATTTACCTCAAGTTGTGATGCCTGCTGTGTATTCAACGAAGCTACTGATAATCCTGCTTCAAGCGGGCCCACTTTTATACAGATCCCGGAGATTAATTCAGCAGGACTTGCTTCTGAAATGTCACTCGACGCATTTGAATCGTATAATGTTAATTAGCGTCATTTATATGTTTTAAATATATTTTATTTCTACGCATAATCGATTATTTATTAGCTTTGACTGTGCTTCACTGAGAATAAAGGTTAGAAAAAAATCTTATCAACGTCAGGGAAATACATAAAAGACTATTATGACAGTGCACATTGCGATAGTTGTGCCTCTAGATGCGCGCGAGGCTTGTGAAATAATTTTCTGCGAGATGGAACGAAGGATGGCCATCGTCGTCATTCAAGAAAAATTAATGACGCGACTTAAAAGGACATTTGCCTTGTCTTGTCGCTCATAATACGTGGCATACCGCGATTTAAACCTAAAAAAAATGAGATTTCATGTCAAACTAAATATGTGTCAAACTTTAGCCTCAAGAAATCGATTTGTATTTTTTATATTGAGCAAAGTGCTTGATATGACTGTCGGTGTTATACTTGTTAGTTGGCTAACGGTAAAATATTTAAAAAGGCGCGCAAAGATGAGAAAACAAAATGGCGCCTTTGATGACGCGAGCATTTCTCAGCATTTCTTGCACCTTTCTTGCTCAACTCTCGCGTCTCGCGACTTCTTCGTGTATCTCTGTGTTCCTCAAAGTTTAAAATTGACCCGATAATTAAGGCAACGAGCTTAGCACACTCGCCATTAGACTGGCGACCCGTGTGACTTGTCTCGCAATAACAGTGTGAACAGTGTACAGCACCGACATCAGCTGTACCTTTCTCTCAGAGCAACGCGAAATTTCCATAACGGAAAATTCGGCCATCAAATCACCCAAAAAGGTATTTTCTAAACTCTATATATCTATTAATTTGTTGTTGTAATATTTGCCAAACATCACATAACCTCGCCGATGATATGCGAAAGCAGTCGACACCAGAGAGAAATGCCAACCAAAATCTACAATAACCTCAAAAGTGAGTAAAAAAAAGCACTCAAATATCGTAAATTAGAGTATTGATTCGATTTTATTTACATAAAAATATATTTATTATATAATGAGTAGATAAAAATACGTGAAATCACAAAGCAAGGTAAGTAAATCACCCTATATGACACAATAATCATTTTTTCTCGCTACATATTTCTGTATATAATTAATCATACAACTATAAAAATCTTAGTTAAGTAAAATGGTAGTATTTTTTGTTGATTTTTCTTGTCAATTTCAATCGAATCACGTATTTTCAATACAAAAAGGGCAGTAAAAAATGTAGATATTTTATATTTCTAAAAAATTTTCGCGTAAAGATTAGATTATTATATTGAAGATTTTCGTCTTAATATCAAGTTCTCTTTATCAATTCAGGGCTTTCATATCCGTAACAGGCCAGTATCATTTGGTAAGGTCGCAAAAGATTGTTGATTGTGCTGTTGTTGGGGTTGATCATCAAGCTTAACCTGCAACAGAGAAAGTACGCGATTGTTGATCGTGAGTATTTTTTTTCCATTTTACCAATCTAGAGATCACGAGAAATACCTCGGCCTGGGGGAGGTTTGCCCTGGCCTTCGTTGTCCTGCTCAGGATGAGCCGCGTTCCACTCAAGAGCCTTCTGGATTTCTGGAGGTATTGGGGGGGCAGTAGGGATGTGAGATCCTTGAGCTTGGAATCCATTTTCATCGGCTGTCCACGTGAGGCTGATGGACTGACCGTCAGGAGCGACCCAGCTCTCGGCACCCTGAGACACAACCGCGGGTTCGTTGTCAACCTGCTTTGGCTGACCCGTTTCCTGATGGCTGATTCCATTGCTCGTCTCGAAACTTGAAAAACAAGTCCTGGTAAGCACTAATCACTTAGAAAAAAATCACAATTCACTTACTTGTTCACGTAGTTTCCATCAAAATTTACTTCCAACTGCTGAGATGTAATAACGGCATCCTTGTCAGCGCCACCACCACCTCCCGGTGGCCTTTGGGGTGCTGCTAAAGCTCCCGCGCAAAGCGCCACGAACCCTATAACCTGGGTTCAAAGGGATATGTAGCAAATGCAACTGAAAAATTCGCTCAAACGTGGTTTTACGTCATGGTGGACAGTGAAACTCGTGATGTGTTAGTGGACAAATGAGCAAATTACATCTTAGAAAGTGCCGTAAAGTTCGATTATGGCAATTAGCATTTGCCTGGTAATAAACATGGACATATTTGTGACACGATTCGTCGATGAAGCAAGCAATAATTATTGTGACATGAGTGTATGATGGATTTGTCCAATTAATGCGTTTGTTCTCTCTTGACAAGTGGATCCGGAGCAGCTTTTTTGTCCACCGAGCTTCTCAAACTTACCTTCACAATATACATACTACACAACGCCGTGTGCTGCTGACTGAACTAAGATTGAGAAGAAGATGTACTTGTGCCTCTTGGTCAGAGGCGAGGCTCTTTATATACACCGTGCCAACGTGGTGTAGTGAAAGGGGTCATCCCTGCCCGTAGTTCACAATGCGCTGCTGCATCTAATTTTTTTTTCTTCTTCATCATCGTCACAGTCATTAAGCAGTTCATCCACGAAATCTCGGTCCTCGTGCGCTATCAGCGATATGCTTAATTATTTATATGAAGAACAATATATTTGGCGGGAAATTATCAACAATGAGCGTCGCTGATTGTCTGCTGATCCATCAACTCCTTATTAAGGAGGTTGGTGATCAAATTACGAGTGGCTACAGCGAGCAGAAATTTTTATATACTAATATTTAGTATCATTTACGTATAATTGTAAATTTTCACTTTGGTTCAATTCTTAGTTTGCGGGAAATTTAATGTTTAAATTGAGCCCGAATGCATGGGCTCATATGGTTGTACTAGCGTTTTGACATAATATGTCATGTCGCAAGTTAGAAACGTCCAAAAATGTCCGTTTTCAATGGCATTGCCACCATAAGACATGCTTGGAAGGTGTTTCAATTGTTTTTTAATTTTCTTTTTATTGAAAATTAAGTCAAAAAAAATTGTTTATGCAGCAGATTCTAGACAAGATGGACATTGATTCGAATATGGCGACCTCATGTATATTTCTGACGAAAATGGACGTTTTCCGCACTGATTTGAAAACGGATTTTTCTGCTAAACATCGGGCACAAGGCGCCTAGTAGTCGACCAGCAATGTCTGGGTCACGTTACGCGATGTTCCATCATAATTGCGTTGTTTATTCATCCGGTTATCCTCGGATGATTCGCAAATGACGCTCATCATGCAGGGCCAAGTGAGCTCGTCATCATCACGGCCAAAGTCATCGCTTGATTATTTCCTAGACAATACAAGAAATATAATTATCATGGTTGATTAACTCAGAAATATAAGTTGCAGAACGACTCGGATGACAGTACAGCGTTTCCACGGCACGGAGGATTCCATTTGGGTGTGAACTTTCAAGCATACTGCCCCAGGCGACACGTTTGCTTTTAACGTCCACTTCATCATTAACAGCGGCCATGTGTGTATGTATATACATCTAAGAATTTACTCGTAAATGTACGTATACACGTGTTTATCGTTGGCTCCTTCAAGTCACCTCTCAACATGTCATAATAATCGCTTCTTTCGAGCAACTTTTCGTACTTGCATAATCGCATATTAATTCTAATAACCTGTGAATCATGAAACGGACCTGCTTTCAGAGATGCAATTGCAGTTTGCACCATCGCACGTATGACATATAATTTGTGGCCCGGATTCGGAAGATTTCCACGGGATCCGACGGCTCAGTGATCTGATTAGATGAGACACCATATACACCACTCATCAATGCAACCGTGGATCTTGGTTGGCTCTGCGTCACGTCCATTCACCGTGAGGGAAATTTTCCTGCCGTCCGTGACCTTGGCAAGGCTTCAGGGACGCCGTTAGCAGCTCTGTCGGTATGAAATAACTGAGATTTTCGTTGGGTTTTGCGTGTCTGACTCTAATTATTGGGCATTACAGGTGTCGATACTCCTTTTATGATGGCTAATGATGCCTTCACCACCACACACGACTGCGCCAACGTGTCTTTCACGTGAGATGATGATGTCGGCGCAGGTGAAAGGTTACAAGAAGTTTCTTGCGGATTGTAGAGGAGAGGACAGGTGAAATGTCAACTGAATATCTCACCATTGTTTTCGTGTGGAATCATCAATACCGGTAGGCGAGTATTTATATTTTGCATTTTATGATTGATGAGACCAATTGTGCGCGGATAAATTCCTCGCTGAATTTTCTTCTTCGATTATTCTCAGCATTAATCAAGACAATGTGTCACTGAGAACTGTCCTCGTCGTGGCATTCCAACGCCTCCATGGTTTATTGTAGTATGACTCCTCGGTGAAATGTCGATTGTGCTAGGTTAGGAATTGTGCGCTTGGCGCAATTTGGCCAACATCTTTGATAAAGGTAGACGAGGAAAAATCGAGGAAGACTGCGGGAAAAAAGGAAGGATTAAAAAACGTGTCGATGCCACACAAAGATGAGACAACCTTTCGCTCCGTGGTTATGTAAACCTTGGGACTTACTGACCTTTAGTTGGTTCATGGTATGCGGCATTTACGTACCCCAACGATTACGATGTGGGTATCGGCTCACTGTTGTGTCCTATTCGAAGATGATGATTGTTGCCTATACTCCCTTGGTGTGCTTTGTCTCGCGACCCTTCGGACGATAAAGTTCATCAATTACTTCGATATTTGCTCATCTCTTGATTTTCTTTTTTTTTTTTTTTTGATCATTGAAATAATAGACTTACTTGCAGAGAAAGATGAAAATATGGCGAAATTCATGACAAACCTGGTGCCCACATTTTTTTTTTTACCACTAAAATCTCTGTGCTGTTGAATTTAATTGATGACCTTTTGATAAGGCCAAACGTGCTCGCTCTTGTTGCTTAGAAGAAATGTCTGGCAATTTTCTGGTATATATTCTAATGCGCTCTGCCCTTTTGAAAATTATCTTGCTCTTTGATTTTTGTTTCTCCTACGTCAGTTTCTTCTCTCGCGATTTTTCATTGTGTTGGTAATGCACGGTTCTGTTTTCTCTCTCGGGGTAGAGAATTTTTCGCGGTGTAAAAACTCCTTTACCGACTGTTGCGCGTTACTGGCGCGCGCGTGCTCTCTCTGCCCTCCCTCGGTCGTTACGCGCAATTAATTAAAGACCAAAATTAATGCATATGCCCCCCTCTTTATTTTGCGCGCACACAACGATCGCGCGCGCCGCACTGTTGAATTGATTAAGTAATAATTAAAAGTCAACGAACGATAAATAATAATCTAGAGCTCGTTATTTTTACTGTCATAACATAATCTCATTGTTGTTTTTACCGGGTATAATCAGAGAGGAAAAAATGAATATAGAAAAAAAAATGGGCGGGAAAATTATTCATTCTGCATATACTAAAGTTTCTTCAACGGATTACGAGACTTATAAATATTTAAATTTCGATTTAATAGCTTGTTTATGTCCATTGCGGTCAATAATATCGTTGTTTTTCTCGATTTTTTTCCTTATGCTTTATTAGAAGGAGGAAGACACATATAACCATCTTTTATCGGTAAAAAAATCCTTTTCAATCAACATGTAAAGGTGACATGCGATAAAACGTGATCTAAACAAAGTTCTACGAGTTCAATTATTGCGTTTCATCATCAATCCAATGGTTTATTATTGTAGTATTTACTTAGTTGGCCAACAAAAGAAAATATGCTGTAAGAAAAAAAATTATTTGCCGTTTAGTCAATCACACAGTGCAACTGTTTATGATTGAAATGTATTTCCAAACATGGCCGCTTTTCTTCATCCTCCATCAAGATTTATTTCCCATAACAAAAAATAGCATGTAAAAAATAAAAAGTAAAAGAAAAATATCAAGGAATTACCACATTATGACAAAATCTCAAATCAAATTCTCGCGGTAAATATCTAAAACTTTCACACTCCTCACGCTATTAGGTTATGTATTATTCTATGTTGACACTTATATTATTGTCTCTCCCTTCACTTATATTGCAAACTCTATACAAGACTGTAATCATTGCACGTTTGTATACAAGAGATACATTCTAAGTTAGCTGACCAGCGTCTGATCCCAGTATCTGACCTAAATTTAAATGTTCACCAGCGGGTGGCAGGCCACAGTTATATGCCTATAGTTTTTCCTATATATACCACCGGCCACAGCCGAATAAACAATTCCACCTGCTCTGTCATCACGTAGACTAGTTCTATAGAGCTTATAATGAACTCACTGCTCATTATCTGCACAGTATGTCTGCTGAATCTTGGTCTGCTTGTACCAACAGGTGCTTCTAAATGCTTCGCTTTCATACACTTTCACTTTTAATAATTTATTCGACTTTTATTGCAGTATATACGGAGGGCAATGCCAAAATTATTGGTGGAGATTTGGCCGAGGAGGGTCAATTTCCCTATCAGGTGTCTCTACGAATTCGGGGCAGACACTTTTGCGGAGGATCCATTCTCAACCATCGATGGATCCTTACTGCAGCGCATTGCCTTAAAAAGTAAGTCATTTTCAAGATGTATAATTAATAATAATTAACGTAATTCCGTAGTTTCTTTCGCAATTTTTTTGAAATAATATTTTGCCCAAAAAAAATTATGATAATTCGTCATACAATAGTAAAATTGAATATTTTTATAAATAAAAAGTTTTAGTATGTCTATTTTACAGTCAAGTAGGAAACTATATCAGCAACCAATCAGAGATGTTTATTTTAATTTGTTGAAAAAGTGGCAACTATGTTTAAAAAAATGGTGATTTGTTGAAAAGGTTGTGGACCGGAGTAAAAAATATTCTATAAAATTGATTAAAATAGAGTATAGTTATAAATTGAGTGCTTAAAATTCGAAACTAGACAAATTTATATTTACTACCTAAATCATCATTCAATTTTTCTTAGGTATCTTTAGTTTTCACTTTTCTTCCCAATTTCACGGTCATAATGAGCGCCAAGGGCGAACTATCGATTCAACTAATTAATGACCGAATGCGCGATCTTACGAATTTCATATTATATCTTAATACTAGAGTTTTTTTGTTATAGCTTCAACGATACTGCCATCGAGGTTGTATCCGGATCGATGCTGCTGGATGAGGGAGGTGACTTTTATGGGTCCTCCAAAATCGTCGGTCATCACGACTACAATTCTTTCTTCATCCGGCACGACATAGGCCTAATTCACGTAGATAGAGACATCGAGTTTGGGGATAACGTGAAGCCTATTGCGTTGCCAACTGAGGAATTTACTAAAAGCGGATATCCCGCCGTGTTATCGGGCTGGGGAACCACAAGTGTAAGTAAATTCTAACTCGTTATACGATATTTTCTTCACGGTCTAGATGTTAGCTAGGAAGTACGGAAATTTTAAATTTTTTTTGTAAAGAAATAGAGCACAATGGGGGTCTATTGTTTAATTATTATTATTTTTTTTTTTTTCGTTTTTTAGTACCCAGGAAAAGTTCCGAATGAGCTGCACTACATAACTCTCACGGTGATCGATCAGAGGCAGTGTCGCAACGTGAGTATGCGTGTGACAAACAAGAATATATGCACGCTGAACGGAAAGGGCGAAGGTGCTTGTCACGTAAGTGCTATACTCTGGAGAAGCTCTGAGAGCAACCATGAGGGCTCTATTTTCACTTAACCGAAGTTCTTTAAAACACTTGTTAATCTTCCAGGGTGATTCTGGAGGGCCACTGGTGGCCGATGGAGTGCAGATAGGCGTGGTATCCTGGGGTAAACCCTGTGCCAAAGGCCAACCAGACGTTTTTACACGAGTTTACAGCTATGTCGATTGGATTCACGAGCATATTGACAGCGATCACGATGATTTTTTTTAATATAAGTATATATTTAAAGGCCATATATTTTTATTTCAATTGTGGTCTCATATACAAGTCTGATTATTAATCATTGAGGCTATATACATGATGACGAAGCTTTTTACATTCTTACCACACACTTTCTGGCGACATGCAGGGATTAAAATAAAAGTTAATATCAATGACCGATATTGAAATTGGATATATAAGACCTTCCCAAGATATCTCGCGCGAGTGTGCAAAAAATGGTAGCGGCTGAATGCGCGTTGTTTTTTTCGCTGGGTCTAATCTGCGCTACATTACCGACAGGTGGCGCCCGGCTTGCGCGCATTGTTGGCGGTTTCGAAGCTCAAGATGGCGGATATCCTTACCAAGCTTCGCTGCGGATTTTTGGTTCACATAAATGTGGTGGATCTGTGATAAATCAACGCTGGATACTTACAGCGGGCCATTGTCTCGCGAATTACGATGTTCGCACACTCACCGTGGTTGTCGGATCGAATAACCTCGCTTTTGATGGCATCGCCTACCGGGCCGTTCTTGCTCACGTTCATCCGGAGTACAACAAGACTCGGCGAACTGGCGACATTGGACTTTTAATGATTGATGGACTTATTCATTTTTCCAACGATGTTCAACCCATTTTTCTACCCAATTCTGATGTTGACGACCGACACGCCGACTGCTTTGTCGTTGGTCTCCTCGCTGGCTGGGGTAATACTTATGTAAGTCACGTATCATTACTTTTGGAGAATGTTAAACTATGTTTTTCTTTGGGATTTTGATAGTTTCTGGTACAGGTAACAAGATTCCTTGGAAAAAAACACGTTTTAGGGATGTATAGCCTAAAATTATTCAAAAAAGAAATTTGTGTTATCTTGCCATGGACGAAATTCTTTAGAAATCAGTTTAAAAAATATGTTTTAGGCAAAGGCTTGTAAAGAAAAACTGGGACATTAACCCTTGGACTGTCACGAATGATTTGATACCGTGATTATATGACCCTGCCGTAAAAAAACTGGGTGAAATTAATATTTTTGTACCGACATGTTCGCGGAGACCTAGATGATAGCTGAGAGACCCACCATTGCCCATCATATTTTCAAAAAATACGAAAGAGACTGTATACGGAGACGGGCTATACATCCTTGAGATCGGTTCTTTACGATAAATCAAACGTACAAAGTCTAAAGAGCACATTCATGGTTTTTTTCCTTAAAATCAAATGTAGAGTTGAAATACTCTGTCATTTCCACATGATTTTAAATTAGATTTAGTATCAAAGCATTAACAATTGATTGATCTGTTGAAAACAAATTATTGCGTCATATAGCGGAACGGAGCAACGAATAATGAGCTTCAAGTAATAGTCCTCAATGTCATTCAACTCACCACGTGCCAGGAGACATTTCCTGAAGTTGGTGCCGAGCACCTGTGTACGTTGAACAAAGCCGGCGAGGGTGTGTGTTACGTAAGTAAACTTAATTGTCCCTATATTAACCAGACCGTTAATTCACCGGTGTATTAAACTTTTTTTTAACGGCCAATTTCATCTGCAGGGAGACTCTGGAAGTGCTTTAGTATCCAATGGCACGGTCATCGGTGTCGCTTCATGGGGAACACCTTGTGCCCGTGGCTATCCTGATGTGTACACTCGCGTGTACCACTATCTCGCCTGGATTACCGCAATCATCGGCATAAAATGATAAGACAAGCGGAAAAAGGCAAACTGCAGAGATAATTAAAATTCCCTTGAGCAACAAAACAGTGGAAATCAAATCGTGTGAGGATGAAGAAAGATGGTGCTAGCGAAAAAAAAAAAAAATAGAATATACGAGCGTGTGAGTGGCTTTGTACTCAACAATGAACAGCACTGTTGATCACGCAAGGCACGTATGACATCCTGGGATACGAATGAATCGTTATGGGCCCAAATTATCTTCATCACCGCCGGAATTTTAAGATTTATGAATGTCAATGCGAGGATCGAGTGCGCGGACATTTATTCAGGTGCTTTTTGTACTTAATACTTGTAATCAGACGTAAAAATTAATTATGCATGTTTATTTTCTATATAAATCCAGCTTGTTCGAATATATTTTATCGATAATTTATAATTACTAGTATTCATTATTTCGTGAATAGTCGATTTCAAATGTAAAAAATTATTACGGGTATCGACTAGAAAGTTTGGGGTCACATAAAACAAGAAAATGAATCCCCAAGCGTTTCAATAACTATAATTTATGATGCCATATGTTTCAGGATATTTTATAGCCTCAATATATGACCAGAGACACAGGATACGACCGATCTCGGGTGAGACGACCGAATTAAAGCGGCCACGACCCTCTGCAAGGTCGCACGACACAATTGATAAGGTGAAAAAAAAAAAAAAACAGAGTGAGTATATAAATACAATGGAAAACATGATTTTGAAAATGAAGAGGGTTGACCTACCCCACGTTCGATATTCCATCCAGATGTCTTTGTGATGGGTGGCCGAGGGGGTGGCCGTGTGCTCGCGCACTCGACTCCAATGGCCGCAGTTCACAACAACGTAGCATTGTCGCGTCCTGCTACGGGAGTAGCACTGCGCGTTGTCCTGGACGAAAAACCATTGCAATAAGTGCAGTGAGAATCACATGAGACAGAGTGATGAAGCAGTGCAGTGAATCTCTCAAGATCATATACCGAAAGAATCTCGATGGAGTGATCTCAGCGTGACCTGAATTCAGTGGCGCATGACAGTCTCCAGGCGTTACGTGACCATCAAATCCTCGGGATCCAGGAAGCACTGCGGCACGTCGAAGAGCCGTGACACCTGGCACGCGAGCAGAATCAATATGTCGCTCTTTGTGTCCCCAGCTGATTTGCCACAGTGCTGATAAGTGGTAAAGCAATTAAAGCTGGTCTTTGTGCATCTGGTCGCGTAATTGGCCTCCGGAGACTCCGATGAACTGCTGTCCTTTCATGTAAGTAACCCTCTGACGCCGTGCGTCCAGGAGGTGCGCAGATGGGGGCCCTTCCAAAATAGATACCCGCCGCGCGCGACTCTCCAGCAGAAATTATCTTGTCTGCTCTACGGTCTGCAGCCGCCATAATTTCTAATTAAGAGGTTACGACCCCCCACCGAGACCCACTGCCACACGTTTGTCGGAGTTTATAATGTTTTTATAGTCTCAAAAGCTATAGTCAGATATAATCTACTGAAAAATGCGGGTCAAAAGATTCTTTACAAATTATCTACAACATGGTTAGCAGAAATTCTGAAAAAACAAACGTTTTTAAATTGGCTACTCAATATACTTATATAGTTAAGCTATGATATAATTATGAAATTATCGAAATACGATCGGCAGAGCGAGAGAAAAATTGTCAAAGGACTTTCTCACGCTCAATACCCTCTGTTGTGTGTCTGTCTCTGTGGGGTCATCCAACTGCCGAATCATCCATCTTATTTTTCGTGTGGGCGTCCGAGACGCGAAGGTCAACGTATTATGTAGGCTCTGGTCGAGAAAATGCGAAAACATCATTGTAAGGTCTCTCGCGGTTTGTTTTTCTCTGTCACACCTAACCTCCCGCAAACTGCCCGATCTCTCTCTCAAGTAGGGCCTTGCACCTCGGGCATGCGCAGGAGGATATTTAGATGCTGTTCACCCTGGCTCGTGTACGCGTGTGTTGTGTTTATTCCCCCAAGCGTGCGTTACTCCCTCGGCATCTTTGTCTGTTTTGTAAAAGCGACATTTCTGGCGCCTTCGTTGCACTCGGAATTGTTCGGACACTTCCGGAGAAACGTGCGCAGCTGCGAAACGTGAGACGACAGCCGATGCATTCTTGCGAGCTCAGTTGTGTTTTATTATCCTCCAAGATACCGTCGTGGTGTGTGTCTTCATCGCAACAATATACATAATCCGTGCGTTGCCAACCGGAGAAATCGCAAAAATAGGCCCAGGGCCCTTCAAGATGGCGTCAAGCTGTCTTTTCGCATGTGAAATCGCGATTTGCTAAGTGTTGTCAAAGAAGCCCGCGATAAAGAAGAATGCGTCCTTCTCCGAGAAACAAGGAAGACTCCTGGAAGCTCTGCCGTTGGTCTTTGTGTCTCAATTTGAATATCCGCTAGTAAAACCGCCTCTTTGCCGTTGGTGTTTTTTTTACACCTTGTGACACTTGGAAGCCTCTTTCTCCCGACTGAAACCCCCTTGGCACTTGCCCGGGGGCTGCATCCTCTTCAGGAAAACAATAGAACATGATGGAAGCACTGCGGTTTGCCATTCAGTAAGTCATTGATAATCCAACTTTTGGGGTTAGGTTTCCCTCGCAAATTCACCTCTAGGACTCAATTCATCTCTGGGCTCTTGAGGACCCAGAATAATAATATCATTGCAAGAGCGCGTATATCTCACCTCGCAATGCATGTCCTAAAGATATATTATTTCAGGACGAGGCTGGGCGAGAGGATGGTCAGCACAAGCTCAATGCTTGTCGAGACTGTCAGCATCAACTACGAGGACTTTAACGAGAGTTTTCTCACTTGCGGTACGTGCCTGTGCGTTTACGACGGCAGCGAGCACACTCCAAAGCTACTGCCATGCTCACACACGGTAAGGACCCTTTGGAAAATATTATTTTTACTCCTCAACTAATGATTTTCTCCGTTACAGGTCTGTTTACACTGCCTGACGCGGATCGCGGCCTCACAGACACGCGAGGCTGGCGCCTTCCGCTGTCCTATCTGTCGCGAACTCATAACCATTCCCCGGGGAGGTGTTCCTGCATTGCCCCCGAGCTTTCTCGTGAATCAGCTGCTCGATCTGATGTCACGACAGCGTCGCGAGGTCATTCCCAAGTGCTCAGTGCACATAAACCAAGAATTGCTCTTCTGCGAGACGTGTGACACGGTGTTTTGTACAGTTTGCACGGGTGGAAATCACGCGGGTACATCGCCTGGATGCACAGAACACACCATAATTCCCTTCAGCATCGCCATCAAGCGTATGTCTGAGATCTTGCTCTACAAGGCTAACGAGTGCATCTCCAAGGTACTTTTCTCCGTTAAAAATCATCATAACCAGCTATTGAATTACAATAAAATTGCGTCTGTGACTATTGCAACAGCTCACGCAGGCTCAGGAGTCCGTGACGACAGAACTGACGCGTCTAGAGACAGCAATGGAGCGATGTTTGAGCGTTGTTGATGCCGAATTCGCAAAAATCATCGTCAAAGTCGAACAGCGACGCTCGGAACTTCAGGCCGCAGTGACTGCAGCGGCTCACGACAAGAAGCGCGTGCTTGAGGAGCAACATGCGCTGATTGAGGCGGAGAAAAACAAGGTCCAGCAAGAGTGCGAAGGTCTACAGTATCAGGTAAAGATAAAATAACTTGTCTTGCGTGTGCAATTTACTCCGGGGCATTTTTTATCGCCAGGTCGAAGTCCGAAATATCACTCAGCGCATTGGCAGCCTCACGGATCAACTTGACGCGGCTGTGGCGCTCAATGAGCCGCGCGAGAATGCCTTCATCACTGCCGAGTTTACACACAATGGTGCCCTAGGTGATTTAGAGCGTGCACTCGATGTCCTGGGTCGCGTGCGCTCCAGCACGACGCTTCCAGGTAAGTTCTGTTGAGTTATAGCGCGACCAAGTTGACGCGTTCGCTCTTCAGGGCTGTGCAGAGCCAGTTTGAAGGACGCAGCTATCGCCAAGCTGCAGACATGTGTCACGCTCGAGACTGTCGACTATCATGGTCACCCGCGCAATGTCGGTGGCGATCCTATTGGAGTAGAATTGACGTTCGCGGATGCCTCAGAACCATCGCTTATCGACACCGAAGTGGAGGACCTGGACAATGGCACATATCGTGTGTCATTTCGGCCGCCGAGTGCTGCGCGTTATGCACTCAAATTGACTGTTTTCGAGCGCCCGATTAAGGATTATCCGCTTTTTTTCACCGCCACTGAGCACAATGAACCTGTCCGAGTGTATGGGCATCGTGGTCACGGCAAGGATGAGTTCCATCAGCCCGTTGCCGTGGTTGTTGATGATGACGGGATGATTTATGTCGTTGATTCGGGAAATTCGCGGATTAAGGTGAGTTTTGACGGTACTCTGTGGTATTTTGGGGGCATTTTTGACCCACGGTATTGCAGGTTCTTGATAATGATCTGGAGTTCCAAAGACACATTACGAACGAGGGCTTGGATGGTCGCAGTTGCACAGGAATCGCCGTCTCACAGGGGGGACTTGTTGTTGTCAACTGGCGGACACGGACTATTACAGAGATGACCACACTTGGAGATACCATTCGCTCATTCTCACACAATGCCTTTCAGGTTTGAGTGGTTTTTTTTTTTCATTTTTTTTCTTTTGGAGACGCAAAAAATTGGATATGGGTGCGTGAAAGTTGGTCGACTGAAATTCGAGAATACGGCTTGTGTTTTTTTTTTTTCTCCCACCTGTTTCTGCAGGTAATTTTGCAATCTTCAATGATATTTTCTTGATTTAGGAGCCGATTGATGTAGCAGTGGATCGCAGCTATGGCCACGTTCTGGTGGCTGACAATGGGCAGAGTTGTGTCTTTGTTTTCGACTCGGACGGAAAGATTCTCTTTCAAGTTGGTAAAAAAGGTATGTTCAAGCTGATCAGCTCAGTGACAGTTGGCCCGGCGGGTGAAATTCTGGTAGCCGACTCGAGAATCCAGGTATTTTCGGCGAAAGGTGACTTCTCGGAGGACATTTACAGTGAGGGCAAAGGTACTCAATATCTCGAAGAATCTCTCCAAGTTGATCATGAACGACTAGCCAGCGTTTTTTTTTTTTTTCTACAGGAAGAGGCCGGTACGGCGGTATTGCCGTAGATTCAGACGGAAAAATTGTAGCATCGCGCAGTGACAAGGGTCGCAGCGTGCTTCAGGTGCTGAAACTCGGAGGTGGAACGTTGCTCACGGAGATTGACTCGCACAGCTCGAAATTACGGCGACCCACAGGCATCGCTGTATTGCCAAATCATCACTTAGTAGTCGTTGATCTGGGTAACGATTGTATAAAAAAATATCGATACTGGTGAAGTACCAGGAGCCATTTAATTGATTTGCCTCGAGGCATCGAGGCTCGCAAATGCTTAGACTACACCGTCCTATACAGGATTTTCAGTCGAGTACTCGCACGGTACTTGATGACGTCCTTCAACAGTAACACACCGTTGTGATCTACCATTTTTTTTTTTTTTTTCGTCGTTTCATACAAAACGTGATATAGAACTCCCACTGCCTCGTTGTTTCCACGGTTTTTACACGTTTGAGCGTAGGTAGTCGACATTGAATGTGACTCAAGGGTAGATTTGGTGTTATTATTTTTTTTTTGCACGGAAAAACTATTTTTATCACACGTGAGTCTTAATGTTATTTTTTTTTATTCAGTATTAAGTATTTAACTGATGGATAATCATTTTTCTGACCGATCAAATGGAAAAGAGCAGCTTTTTCTTAGGTTAAAATGAGATTTTTTTATCTCATAAAGAGGTTTTTAATCTCAAATAATGGACTATTTTCCAATTATATGGATGCAAAACTATATTTTTCAGGTTTTGCTTTTGTAAATTATGTAAAAAACTAAAAGGAAAAAAAAAGATACTAGTCGTAAATCTGACAGTCAGCCTAGGCAGAGTATTACTTAAAATGTTTTTTTGGTATTTTTTTTGAACATAGATTCTGTCAATTGAATGTGATTTTGAAATTGCTCTATTGGCTGTTTCGCGGTTTAATTATTGAATTCAATTAACTTTCTGTTTTCAAGCCGCAATATTGCTCAGATTTAGATTTTTCGTGGAGTAATAATAATTTGCTTCACCCATGACACATCGCAGCTCACGAGCCCACAGCAAAGGCTTTTTTAATGATCAAATCAAACTCAATTTTACGACTGATTCGATTCATCCTCTATATTGGTATTTTTTAATCTAGTCATACCCTTTTATTCATACTTAAAGGACTGTTGTATAATGTTATGTACCAACGCGCTGTAATATAATACCAATATATTCTGTAAATAAAACATGCTTGATTCTAAAAAAAAAGGAAAAAACTTTATTGCACTCGCAAAACATGCAGTTTTTCTCTGTAAATTCAAAAAATTCAAACTTTGATAAGCGCCATCTTGAACGCCATCGCCATTTTGCGCGCCAAAAGTCAAATGTCGACTATAGTCATATTTAAATCCAATTATCCTCAAAAAACTCCCGGAAAATTCTATGGAAAACTATTATATTATAATAATTATATTCTAGAAGAAATATTTTTCTAGAAAATTTTGATATTTTTTCTCAATATAAACAGATATTTGAAATAGAAAAAGTTCAAGTTTACGTCACAGCGGCCATATTGGCGTCAGTCTATTCAAGTTGAGGATCACTGAAAAAAGTGCTGGCGTCTGCGTCTCCACAATTTGATCGCACACAAGCACAGAATCACCGTAGGTATAAGTATAGGCACGAAGTGTTGGAAGAGTTTTGACAATGGCGCAGCGCATATATTGAACAAGGAGAGTAAAATCGGAGACGATGGTACGGTGGTAGTGAATGGAACGCGGCCCAAGCGTAGTACGACGCTCTTCGGAGGCTCACCGAGAACCAATGGCGAGCGTGGACGAGGGTCACGTGACGTGTGTTGAACGAGCAGCAGGGAACATTGCAAATGACAAGACGCGTCGAGGATCGTCGTCGTGCCACTTGTGAAGCTTGTCGCTCGTAAATTGCGCGAAATAATACTCGCGATCGTGACCTGTGTCGGCTAAATCTCGTGTAAACACCCAGTGATTTGGCCGCAGGAAACAAAGAAAGTGCCGTAAGCGTCGGTGAGGCTTTGGTCTTTCTCCTCCTCCATCGCTCGTCGATACATATATCCTCCTCTCTCCACCGCCGCCTCGTCCTGTGGTCCCGCGTTGTTCGCGACTTTTTCGTGTTTGGCCCGCTCTGGGGCCCCTTGCATCTGCCCCGAGTTCTACATGACAAAATGTCGGGGTCCCAACGGATGCGCAAATCGTCGCCATGCTCTACGACGAAGTTGGTCCCAATGCGGGCTACGCTGCCGGTGAGTTCGCTGCTCCGCCAGAGCAGGCAGGGCAGCAGTCTCAGGAAGAGCAACAGCAACAGTCCGACCGTGTCGCCGACGAATGCGACGTGGCGGGCCCGCATCTCTCCCGAGACCTCGGCTTCCTCGGGTCAGCGTAGTCCTGGCTCGCTCTCCTACAAAGGTAAGTACATCTAAGCACAAGCCAAACACACTCTCATTCGGGCAATCTTGCAGCCAAATCCAAGACTCTCAGCGGACGCTGCAGCGATGGACTTACCAGCCAAAACATCAGGCGGACAGCCTCCCTCGACACGATCTATCTCAAGGGCCAGTGGCCACGCGACTCTTACTACGTCCACACTAGCCTCCTTCTCGTTGACAAATCCACGCAGACAGATGACTGGACCTCGGAGCCGCGCAAACTCCACCGTCACCCCAGTGAGGCTAAAGACGAGAACTTGCCTATGGAGAAGTACATTCGACAAAGGTACGTCTAAACATTTGAATCTTTGCAAAACATTGCTATAATAATTCGTTTTCTGTCTTGCAGACTGTCGAGGACAAACAAAGAGAGTACAAGTAGCAGAGAACGAACAGCGGCTTTTGGCCTCATCATGCCCGGAGGGCCGCCCCCGGCGCTTCCAGGTGATCACACCGTCCTCTTGCCCAGCATCGCGTCGCAGACGTCGATCCGTAAGTCGCGCTTGAGCTGTCCTGACCTGCAGTGTCCTCAAGCCCTACATTTTTCAGAAAATCAGTTCAGCCTCAGCACCAAGGCCAGTCCCATGAACATCCCTGTAAAACCCATGAGGCCGCCCATGCGCTCGTCCATCGAGGGACTCAATCAGGAGATCGAGGGACTCGTGCTCAAGTCTGCCGCCAACACCAACGACCCCGAGCACAGTATTGAGGACAAGGTGTGTGTTTTTTGCACAGTTTTATTTGATTTTTCGAATTTTTATCACTGTAATTGGTCATAGTACGCGAAATATCGCGAGCAGATGACCCCGGAAGGCCACCGAGCGCCGTTGGCCGACCTGCTGCGAGCTACACGCAGTGTGAACACGCAGACGCCTGCCACGGACCTTCCCTCCAGTTCATATTCTTCAGGTAAGTTTTTCTTTTACTGTATATATTGCGCGAGATCGGTGGCTTCGGGATATTTCCGGGTTTGGGCTTGGATTTATACTTGTTTGCCGTCGTGGCAGGCCCTCCGTCGAGGAATTCCGAGTCGCCGCTCATTCCTGGCCTCATGGACTCGTCTCGTCCGCCCAGCGATCTGCCTCAAGGTTCGGCTCATTCTTCTCTGTAGATTGATCTTGCCCTGCCGCATGTTTGGCGCGCACACCGTCGCCTTTTTCGGCTTCAGTATCGACACGAGAGAGCATGGCTGTGGTTTAGATACCCTGAAAATAATCCTGGTCCTGGAAAAAAAAACGTGTTTTTACAAGCTACTCCTCATAAATTTATGAATTTTTTTAAAATCATTTCGTACAGTGAAGTAGAAACACGTTTTTTAAAAGACAGTTGTTGATATTTTTTCGCGATGTATTGCGTTTCATTTCATGATTTTATTTTACTTTTGTTGGGACAGTTGAGCAAGGATATTTTTGAGCAAAAAAATGGTAGACTGAAAAAAAAAAAGATTCTTTTTTTTAAGGGAGAAAATGAGTGCTCATACTTGATAGTGCAGTGCAATTTTACGGTTCATCAGACCTTTTTAGTGTTCATGAATTGCTCGCCTGCGCCCAAAGTAACATTTTATCGTCTTCCAATTTTCAAGAAAATAATTGATACACCGTAAAATCCTGCACCAGAGTAGAAAATTCCGCAAAAAATGTCATTAAGTGATACTAACGCCTGGCTGATTATCAGGAGGCAGCCGCGGATCGACTCCAGAGCAAGAGCGCGAGGGTCGTCTCGGCACGTCGCCGCAAATCAACAGGTTCCTGGCCCGGGAACCGCCTGATGGCTGCGAGAAGGTCAATATGAAGTTCGTCGAAGATAACAGGTATGCACAGAGTGTTTTTTATTGTGGTGAATGGATTGTTGATTGTTTTTTTGTTTGTTTTTTAGGCGGCCGATGATCGACCTGAGTAAACTGGACTACATTTCAAAGCCATGTGTGTCCTTCCAGCTGAAACCCAGCTTGGGATCGGCGTTTTTGCCGTTGCAACAGCAGACCAGTAGTCCGACAATGATGAGCAGTGTCTCGCCGTTGTCCCACACGACGTCGGCGACGCCACCCCCAAATCCATAGTCCCGACCTGTACCTTACGTCAACGTGAGTGGTTTTACACACATTTATTTTCTTCTCTGAGAACAAATAAATGAACGAGGACAACGTGACGAAAATCTTGTGGTGAACGAGTGAAATTCGTCTTTGACTCTGCATCGTGCATGATTTTTTCGAGATAAACTCACGGCCAGAAGAGGCAAACACAATTCACAAAAAAAATCCAGTGCACTCTGTCTGTCTTGGAAAAACAAAAAAACAAATAAGTAAATTCATTAAAGAAAAAAAAAAAAAAAAAAAAAAAAAAAAAAAAAAAAAAAAAAAAA
>MVJL01001136.1:0-21504 GCA_002156465.1 Macrocentrus cingulum | reverse complement strand
GGCGGGGAAGGCTGTGGATCTGTGAGTGGGGATATTGCTCTAAGCGAGTTAATCCTTCCCGGCTGCTTGCACTAAGGCAGTTTTCACTGTATTCACATTGAAAATTTTATCACTACGTGAAGAATAGACGACGGTGATCTAGACAGGCAATACCTCCAACTAATACAAATTCGCGATTTTTTATTCACATTGAAAATTTTATCACTACGTGAAGAATAGACGACGGTGATCTAGACAGGCAATACCTCCAACTAATACAAATTCGCGATTTTTTTATATATATCTTTTGCTAAAAAAATACTAGTTTCTGCGATTTTCGTATTATCTTTGGATAAAAAAAGATGCCGAAATTTTTTTTTTTTTTCTTTTTTTTTCGATACGAGAATTTACGGAATTCCTTTTACTGCACGTTTCAGGATTGGGCAAAACATTTTGTCAAACGCAAAGTGTCTAAAGTGTGGGTTTGAGATTTTTCTTAGGCCGTGAGAAATACGAATTGCAGTGGATTCCTCTGCGCAAAAGAATTTTCTGTTTGAAAAGAAGTTCATGGGCACGTCTAGTTTCTACACCCTTCTAATAATGGTCACTGGGCTCATGAATTTTTCAAGATTTCCGGTGGAGTGTGAAAATACCAGTAGACAGCATGGTGCCTTTTCTTTTTCGCTGTTTTCCTATACGGCTAAACCAAAGAAAACTTTTCTCGCATGAGTCATGAGAGTGTGGCAAATTATTTGAAAAACCAGTAGGTTTTGGGATCATGGCGCTGGGCTTATATAAAACGTACAGTCATAATAATAAGGCAAAAACCAATTTTTTCCATATTGCCAAATCTACCAGTAGACCGCGGTCCTGCGCGTTGGATTCATTAAAACCAAGTTAAACGCCTGCGCCGGACGGCTTTACGATACGAGTCCACCGCATGTTCGCCAGCTTAAATTATTATATATAACGCCGTGGGCGAAAGACGAGAGAGATCTCGGAGATAGGAATCCTTCGGGCAAAGCTACTTCCAGGACTGGACCCTTTGTGCATACCAAGCTGTCGCTCGCCTTTTCGATTCGGTGTATATAGCTTCTCTGATAGAAAAAGATTCTTTTCTTTGCTGAGGAAAAAAAAAAAAGTATTATGATTAATCTCAAGAGTATAATTTTTTACTGGACACTTTATAAAACACGTATATATAATACAATCGCAAAGCTGTGGCGCACCAATAAGAGATTTGCAGCAAATATATTGTTTCATATAGTATATAGTATACGTGTGTTTAACAGCATTTTATCTTCTCCATCTTAGTGATGCTTTTTCCAACCTTTTATCGATAAAAAAACCTTTTTTTTCTTATTGTTATATATAGCAGATATATCCTGCAACTGGATATGGCAAAAAAAAAAAAAATAAATAAATAAATAAAAATAAATCTATAGAAAAAACAAGACTTGCATGTTCAGTTTTAAAAGCAATTGCAATGATGGTTGTTGCAGGATTTCCGGGTTAGTGTAGACAGTGGCCCTGAATGTATATATTATATATAGACGCTTCAGGACCATTATTTCTCTATAAGTCGTTACTTGATCATTTTGATTGTTATAAAATATTCGAAAAATTTATTTTCGTAAACATGATTCACACACTGATCCTTCACATATTTCATTCAGACAACGAATTTTTCCCAGCATTTATAAATGACATGGATGCTGTCACATTGCCATATGTATAAGAATAATTTAATTTTGAGTTTATGCAAACAAAAAAAGGTAGCTGCTGCAGGTGTAACTGGTTAAATTCACATTTTAATTTTCTCAGCTTAGATCCGAAGAATCGATTGGCGTATATCATCACAGTTTCGATACAACTTGGGATACGACAATCATTAAATAAACATGAGCTATCGATACTCAAGTGATAGCCTGTGACACTGGTGGTATACTAGGTACCTAGGCACCATATTTTTCAGCTATTCTTCAGTACAATGGGCCTCTTCTTAGCATATCATATCTTTGGCCGTAAGGGGGTTACGTCAAGGCCTCGGATCCTGGGAATAGGAGCTCATCACAATTCCATTGTCCATGGCTTTCTCTATGATGCAGATTTTGCCTTAACGCTTTTATATGATGCATTATTTGATACGAATAAAAATGATTCACACTCTTTAAAATTATATATGTGTGCACCACTGGCGGGAATGTATATATATATATATTACCACGTACCAAAAGCGCTAGAAAAGTGACAGAGATATATAACAAAATAGAGATAGGAAAATACTCATGAAAGCAAGATGCTATCCAGTATATATTCACGCACCCATCTTCCAGAAAACAAGGCAAGAGCTGCACGAGTGTCAAGCTATCTCTTTTCTGGCCTTTCTTTTATACCATTTTCCCTTGTGTCTCACGTATCATCCCCACATGTACCGGGGCTTTTTCTGTGTCCTGAGCACGAAGCCAAAGTTGCTTCCCTGGGCGATAGATACTCGCTTCAGATAGCAACAGCCGTCTTTCTTCTCTAGAATTGTCCTGGCGGATCAGATGAATGCAACTGGAGAAAGAAACATCCATCACTCTAATTATTTTCATGTTTAGTACTTTTTTTATTTTTTTTTTTTCACAAGGGCAAATATCATATTGATTTATTTATTCAGTTTATCATGCATAATTAAAATGTATGTATAATCGCATATACATGATGTATACATATAAATAATATATAATAAACCTATAGTCGAGGCTGTGATTTTTCAAATGAAGATGTATTAAAATATGAACTTGATGAATGGTGTACGCGACGTCGAGGCACGAGAAAAATGAAAAGTGAATGAATGAATGAAAAGAAGGAAGGATTGAGTAATCCAGAGAGCTTGCGTGTTACCAACAAAGAGGGTGTCGCAGCTAGCTCTACTGTCTGATATTCAGGCTGTCTGTCTCGCGTACAACCTTATTTTCGTTCTCTATTTTCGCGCTCTTATTTCAATGGTGATCATTTGGCTGATGTCTCTATAGAATGTTACAATTCTTCATTTATATAAACTGATGATCATCCATTTCCCACTTAATCGTTCTTGGCGCACTCGCGTGGTTGCATAAATTTATATGTATACCTCCTTGTCGAGACTTTTATTGCGCCTCACCAACAGTTGATCTTTTCTCGCTTCCATATAATTCACTTGGTATCATGCATGCAACAAATGTTTACGTTTATTGCTTCAATGGTAGATAAAACATTGTTTTCATTGATTTATTATTTCGGTAATTTATATTCACTCCAGGTTATAGGTAATGGCAATTGAAATTTTGTTATAGGATATCTTGTATTTCGACAATTTTCTACATGTCCCTATTATATTTTGAAGCCAGTTATGCAGCTTATCTGGCTTATAAAATGATTTCAGCTTCAGCAGTTGTTGAGCTTTAAGTGATAAAAATCGGCCGAATGTTAATTTTTTAACTTTGTTTTATTATATCAAGTGTATTAAATTGAGGCTCATTGAGGATAATTCGTAATCAGATTGAGCAACGAATAAAGTGTAATGTAAAACGTTGTCATTCTTTGGGGGTTGTGACTGACGAAAAGACTTCTTGCTTGAGCAATGGCGAGATTTTAATGTCCCTTTTACGACCCTCTAAAATACCGCGCGTTATTCGTCCAGAACTGGTGATGTTAGCTGCAAGCTATGTCTGTGTATATGTATATATGCACGCGCGAGTCGTCTTCTCTTAATTATTTTACGAGAATTTCGACGACAATGCTCAGTGGCAAAAACAAGCGGAAACATCTTCGCAACTCTAAAGAGCACCCAAGCAGTATATAGTCATGCTGGGTAAAAGAGAACAATAAGAAGACCATCGCATCAGAGGCACTTGGGCATCTGTATTAAAATTATTTTTGCTCAAGTATAACCGCAACAAAAATTATATTTTATTTTAATTTATATTTAAGTATCATCATTTTTCTCAAGCTTTGATAATTGGGATTTTCCATACGTTTGAAGTATTACAATTTCTCGCTTAGGCCTCATTTTTTGAGGCGATATATATGTTTATTTATAGTTCAGATCGAAGAAAAGCATTAGAACAAGCAACAGATTTACGTGCAAACAATATTTTATATTTGTGTATAAATAATATATATATTGATTTCTATACAGAGAAAAAATTTCTGTCATTGCGTTAAATACCTATTATTATAAATCACTCGAAATTTTCTGTTGCCTAATGTCAATTAATATGAAGTCGAGCTTGCAGCAAAATTTATTACAATAATTTTATTACTAAACGAGATTCTATCTGAAGAATAAATTTTTCAACGACCTCGTTCTTCGACAAACACGCCCATAGAAACTAAACGTGTGTCCCTTTTCTGTCTGCGACCTTCAAGAGCCCACAGAAAAAAAATTCTTCAATGCGCTGGATCCAGAATGTACCCTTTCTCCAGTGGCTCAAACAGCTACATCCAGCGCCGTCCTAGAGTATAACCAGAGACGGATTCTATGTATACCTGGAAGTATATATCTATATATATCTTATAGAATGGCCCTTGAACACACTATTACACAACAAGAGATACATATATATTATATATATCTATAATGACTACGCCTCTCCATTTGGAAGCATCGGTAGTAAACCATACAAGTTCGATTTAAAATTTGGTAAGATGATGTTTCCTCAAATATCTGTATTAAAATACATACACAAAATTCATATCATATATACTTTGTATCGTAAATATATGCATTGATAGCATATATATAGCTTAACCGTTGACCCAGGTGAGAAAAGCTTGCAATAAAGGTATAAGCAGATATGTGCAGCAACTCAAAATGAATTATACAATATAGACAAATGATTGGTTCACACTCTTATCATCGTGGCAGTGCACTTACGAATTAAAAAATGCTATATTAATACGATTTAACCGACAATTTCCAAGACAAATTCCATCAGTTTCAAATCAACTTTTATTCGAAATAATAAATAGAATACTATACTGTTTTCCTTTGAGAATTTTCTCTACGGATTTTTATCCATCTAAAAAATACATTAAATAAAAAAGAAACAGTAGGTGAAGGTGAATACAGTATGATGGATCTTTCAAAAATCCAGTGAAATTTCCGCAATCAACGTGCGCAATGATATTTAGGTATTAGCAGCAAAACCAACGGTTTATTTCATTTTGTCAGCCAGTTTCACATATAAAATTGTTGAGAGAGCGTTCATGGTCGTGGTGTGCTGGAGAAGTTATATGCCACGTATTAGGATACACCTAGTCTGTATCGTGTATTGGGTCCATTGCGAGACTCGGGAACGAAAACGAGTTTTTGGTGACACCAAAAAAGGGGCCTCTCCTCACGTCGTTCTCCAGTCCCCATCGAATAACTTTTCGGTGTAGCATCTCGTACACTACACGTCACGAGCATCAGTAGAGAAAGTGTGGATATAGTTTTTATTTTATCTTTTTTATTTTTAATATAGAATATATAAAAATATTTGCTGAGTTGCATGTACTTTCGAAAAATTGAAAGATATAAAAATATTGAAAAACGAGATACATATACATATACATATGTTTCAATTTATAAATCCATTCGCGGCATATATATTTCAACAGATTTATGATCAACATTGTGATCTTTTTTCGTTAAGTTTCACGTGTACATAATTTACATAATATCAGTTTTGAAATCTTACCAGTTAAGTTCGTAAACGTCTGAAAAATATATTCGAAAATGTAGATTCAATAAATTAAATAGTATAAAGTTTGGCAGATTTTGCTGCAGGATTAAAAAACTTATACTTACTGGTTATTCCAGTCATATTTGCAAGACTAGATTAAATAGGTATATCCAAGGAACGAGCCACGTTTTATAACCACACGATCAAAGATTAGGCGGTAAATATAAATGTTTTTCAATGATTTGGATATTCTCATGATCGTGGATGGTGCAAAGCAGTATAGCCCGACTGTGCTAGCCCGATCTGACAGAAAAAATAAGAAAAATAAAAACTCACGGGTGCGCGGAACGTTATCTTACATCAGGCATTGTCGCTCGCACTAGCTGACAAGTCGCAGAGATACCTGATGGGTACTGGCTACTGCCAGACACGGCGTCCACATGCAAAGAGAATCGCAGGAGATCGGGAGATTCGTCGTCGTCGTCGTCGTCGTCGTCGTCGTAGCAAAGTAATACTGTGGGGTGTGGATACCACCACATTAAACTGGCGTTGAGATATCGTAAATGCTGTATAACCGGCCGTTGTATAAACGACCAGAAACGTCTAACCGACAAGTTGTATCCACTCGTAGATTCTACAATTACTCCATACCTTTCTGCGAACTCACTTTGCAATATTTATCGTGTGATCCTTCAAGTATAAAGGTAATCGTTTTTCTATCATTTTATGCATACTCATGCGTATTTTAAAGAGTATGCTTTGAATTTAATTGATGAAAAAATTGTATTATTTTTAGTGCAGTATGAAAAAGATTATAAACTATAAACTTTTTCGAGATGGACCTCTTTGTACAACACAGTATATATATAGTGTGCGTGCGTCTGCAACAACGTAACGTAATTCACTAATGGACTTTGGTGTTGCCTCATGTGGGATCGTTTCCGGTGTCGAACAAGGCTATTGGGATGCTCGTACATACTTCGTTGTCGCGACTCTCCATCGATTCCATCGACCGGTTCGCCTCGATCAAGAGTCCACAGCAGAGTAAACACTGGGATTAACCGTTTCTGTTTCGCAGTCAATTCGGCTTTTCGATTTCTTCGAGAGGTGTCTCGCTCTTTGCGGAATTTGGATATTATTGTCTTTTGAAATACTGGAATATCTGTCAGTGTATATAAATATATAAGATGATAATGATTACGCTTTTTAAACATTTTTATATAACATATGGCGATAAAAACAAAATTCCATCAGGTAATAAAAATTTGAACATTATATTCGCCTTTAATATTGTTCAGTTATTGTGATAATAATAAAAAAATTAAACTATGCTTATAAATTTTCAATATTTGTGACTGCTATGAAATTTGTATACGTATATATATGTTTCTATGCACGGTATATGGCAAGCAAGTATTTATAACGTTGGATACTTGCTTCGTGATGCTCCTTGTACCACCCAAAGTTATGGACGACTTGGTTGGAATACACCCGACAGCCCGCGAGTTCTCGTTGCCGGTTTTGCAGTCCCTACCGTCCGCGAGATTCGACGTTATATTCGTAGGTGCTATCACATTATTCAAGATCATATATATATATTTTGTATCGTTTATATGTGCGACAGAGTGCGATTACAGAGGATCGTATACCGGACAAATGCGAGCAGGGAATATGTGTCATTTTATTTATGCATTCATTTAATTTTTATTTATTCATTTATTTTTTGATGTATCGTCTCGAAGCCCCTTTGCTCATGTTTTTCGCAACATATTACGCCGCTACTGACTATAGTATTCATTATCACATTGTAGGATAAATTTCTGTATGGTACAGTTGATTTTTACATTTTTTGCTGTCGCAGTTCAAATTTCCCGGGTGTTCGCACATCGCTGCGGGCCTTCTGCAAGCATTAATAGTTGAGATAATTATTCACGAATAATTAAAGATAAGTGGAAGGAAAAAATTTGTTTTTTCTCAGAGCTTCAAATATGGCAGAATAATATTTGTCGTTTCCATCTCTCTTTTTTTTTTTTTTTTTTTTTTTTTTCGTAATTTAGCATCATGAATAGCATATGAATAACTTTTACTTTTTGCTTGAAATATAATTATACGACAATATATCAATCAGTATTTTTAAACTGGCATATTAAAAAGATTTATTTATTTTGCAAATCAATAAATATGATTAAGTATATTGAATTAATGCGAAAATTATGTTCTAAATATAAAAAGTAATTAAAGAAAAAGAAAAAACTAGTGGGAAGAATAAAAAATTTGTTGCCATGACTGTATAGATAGTGTGCTTCTCTAAAGCACTCGACACATTACAAACACATATTTGAAATCTGCAGTTGCTCGTGCACGCGGATTACACAGTATAATAGTACAATATAAACTGTCCGGCGAGTGTGTTGGGAAGCCTGACGGCTATTATATGCACTGGTTATATCAAATTCTCATCTCGTCTATAGACAGTCGAGAGAATTTAATTGGCAGTAGCCACTTTTTTTAATAATCGCTTGAAGACTTATTGTTTGCAGCGCTTCTTTCTCGCTCCTTGCAGTGTGTCATTTTTGTTTTTCTTATACTTAATATAGGACATTTACATATATGCGTACAGCATCAACAATGATCGAAATCCATCAAAACCATTTTCAAACGATCGAGCCTATTGAATATTGACGTTATAACGATCTCAACGTGATACAAAAACCACCATCTGATGTCAGGAGCACGAGAAGTTAGTGTAAATTAAAATAAAAAAATTAAATCTACGCAAAGAAGAAATATTCATGTTCCGTTATATTATTGTAGCGGTGTATATCTATATATATATATATGTATGTGCGTTGATGTATTTGTTTTATCGGACAGGCGGACAAAAGTCCGTTATGCCCAGACTCTCCATCAGGTGCTACACGCGCGACAGTGAGAACCAGACCGATAAAATTGTGTGACGTAATTAAAATTTCGTAATATCGCCCGATTAATCAAGTCGCAGTATATATACATGCATAGTGACCTTTGCAACCGTCGCGACCATATAGATTTTATATTTTAGAAATTCGTATGTAAATTGGAGGATAATCAACCAAAAAATATGTCTGGATGATCAATCGCTCAACTTTTTGTTTTTTTTTGTTTTTTTTTTTTTTTAAATTCATTTATTTATTTATTAATTTTTTTTATCGATAAGAGGTTAACGATTATAAGTTTTTAATTTTTTTTTTATATTTTCGGCGTTTATAGATGGGATATATTGAGAATATATGTCTTTAAAACGCATTATATTTATAATTAAAAAAAAAATATCCAAATCGGTACTCAAAATTTTTTCTCTACCGTACATCATAGATATTATAATAGTGGGGTGTATATAAGCTCGTACACGAGCAAAACTGCCTAGAGGGTGCGACCTATCGATCTATCGCACAGTGATCTAGTGGCTAATAGTGGAATGCCGATGTCCCTTGATTGATGCGATTGTCGTTAGACGTTGTTAGAGAAACCGGTATTCGTTACGTCCGGTGAGAGAGCGCATGGCTATATGTAGTCTTGTGCAGATGACAACGATGCCGCTTTTGTGAGCGACGCAAAAGCGCAATAGACAAACTTGGAAGTCGTTGAAGGCCTCGATAAATTTTCTTCTACTCATCAATTTAAATATTTTACATTATCTTTTCCTCTTCGTTCTTCGTACTGCCTATGCACATTAAAAATAAAAAAATATATCCAGAATAATCAAATAGATTTGAGAGGGATAATAATTGCCAGAATTTTTATTTATCTCTCTCAAAAGATTAATGCTGTACTCTAACATATTATGTGTTGATGGTTTGGCGCGATCAATACATACATTATACATAGAGCGATGTGTGACCCGCGAAAGAACCTGCTCCTTGAACTCACCACGTCTGTTGACAGTCAAGTGTGCTGTCACACATATTTTACTTTGGCGATGGAAATAGTCTCGAGGACCTTGCGTGATACGCCGAGCGATAAGACAAGACAGCGACATGCTCTATTTAGCATCACATATTATACCTGTGAAGATAGTTAAATTGATTTTTTTAGTTTCGAGAGCCAGTAAAGAAAAAAACTGTTAAGAGGTAGCTATCATCAAATTTAAGTAGAGCAGAAATCTATATATTTGAAACATTTGTTCCAATTAATTATTAAAATCTTATTCTTCAATTGAAGTGTGTTAAGCACGGCCGTGAAGTGAATCACGACCATCAGCCCGCATGTCAACACAAGAGCAACATCAAATAACATATCTTTCGTAAAAGCCATCAGTATTTGCATCACGATAATACTTTATGGTTGCCTTTAGCGTAAAATTTAATTGCCTACCACGCGATGATACGCTGTGTTGATTTTTTTAGAAAATTGACTCGAAGAAATGAAGAGTTGTGAAATGTATTTTTTTGCCCAACTATATTTGAAATTGATTTTCGATACACTCACATAGGTATTCAATGTCACCGGTATTCAATAAAAAAAAAAAAATTAATTAAAGGCATTTTTTTAACCGCGGTGGTGATGGTGCCCGTTATAATCGCTATGGTGTATGATCATCATCATAGATCCACACAAGACAAAATCGAGGCATCTCGAGAACCATTAGCATGATCGATATCCAAACGGCCTGGATCAGGTGAGCGACACATTCCACACGAGTGATCGGATTGAAAAACTTTGAAGTAGCGATAGAGCGCCGAGACCGACTCAACACACGCGTTATGTTATGAACGTGCGTTGGAAAGAATTTCCGAAGCCTATCCTGTCGTATCGCGTCCTTCGCCTGAGTTGCGTAAGTCACAGCGAGTGATCTCGCGAGGAGTATTTTACAGTCACATATGTCGGCCCACGTACGCACATGCAGCAATAAGAGCTCTGCTGTCAAATGTGTATAAAAATTATTTCAAAATGCGATTGATAGGCCGAGTGCCTATATATCCATCTAATACCTTGTAAAAATGGGTTAGATAATTTTTGAGCGACAAAAGTTGACAATATTTTTTTCTAAAATTGAGTAATTTTTCGAAGATGATTGAAGGTATTTAGAGCCACAAGAAATTATATTCCAGTATCAACAAAAAAATTTCCATGTAAAATTTTTTCTCTTATTGAAAATATCAAAAAGTGTATTTTCGTCTAGAAAACAGTTATTTTTTTTTTTAATTTATATGATCAATTAATATTGTAAGTAGTCACAATTAAGTCTCAAAAGCAATCACGTATGAAAGTATCGTTGAAGCACTTTGCTCAATCGTTCGCATGAATCGTCGGCTGGCTATATATATATGGCCATGCATTTCTTAGTTGAAAAAACTGCCAATAAAATAATTAAATTTGTAAATTAGTTGGATATCTTATATAATAACAAATCAATAAATGACTGGAAATTTTTTTTGCTACTACATTACTTTTTTGTCAAAATTACCATAAACTATCAGAAGAGAATAAAAATGGGCAAGTTGCACAATTTTATCGAGTATATATACATTGTATATGTATATTCAAGCTGTCGTTTATTATTACTGAAGCGATGATCGGCTTGGAAGAGAATTTTTTTATTTGTGATCGTCAGACGTCGTTGCAGCTATCGGTAACACGCGAGCGAATTGACTGGCTCCGGCAATTGCGCTTTCGCATCACGATCTGACCTAAAACCGAGCATGGCTCGACATTCGATTGTGTTTCTATATGCACCTTGTGCCCCGCACCGAGAGGTGTTTTGGGAACTAGGGAGGGGCCGAAACCCAGAAACAATGAAGGTGCACGTGAAAAGTGGTTTTATAGGGCTGATGTATGGTGTTTGACCGTTTTTTTTTCAGGCCGAAAATTTCCTTCGGCTGGAATATATAGTGACATATGGGACACACGGCTTGTTCTAGCTACGACGATACATGTGGCGTCCGCACATATAACCGCGCTTTTATACAAAAGCAATAATCCTATATATATATATATGTCTGTTATAAAACACAGCTCATAATATCGTTTAAATATTCTTTTCTTGAAATCCCCATCACATGGTTTTTTTCCTTTCATTGTCAATTTAGAGTTGAAAATAAATTATTTGTTCAGTCGATTGAGCATGAACGATGCCGTTGATTGTGATTCGAGGTCTTGGGAAGCCACGAGAGGTCGTATACAGAAAAAACAAAACAGAAAGAATTCGAGTAGCAAAGTCGAACAGAGAGAATAATATAAGAGGGATGAAATAAAAAAAAAAAGTAAAAGTCCAAGGATTCTTCTCGCGAAGGGTGGTTTTTAAATAATTTCACTATTTCCATGCATATTGCAGGAAACAATTACAAGTGTAATTGCTAATAGAAGATTCCAGACGAGGCCAGGTTTATCTTGGAGTTCAAACCAACCATGAACTCCATGACTATATAGTCTTTATATGCTCTCTATGTGGGCATCTATCTATACCTATACATATATTTATATATATACTTGCCTTATGTGCACATAGGGATCTGATCCTTTGTCTTACAATTTTTTTTCTTATACTTTTTCTTTTGTTATATTTACCTCATTGTAGTTGTGTATACGGTTGTTTTACATTTATCGTCACCCGAACACTGTATATAATACATACATACATACAAACATACATACATACATACATACATAAAGCTATAGCCTTCGCGAAAAAGATTGCTCACCGACTAAAACTGCCAAAATAAAACTCGCTAATTATTCCTCTAATAGTATATAAGTCACTTTTACTAGCGCAGGGTGTTAGTTAAATTCGTTAAATGGTTGACTATACTAATTCGACACTGACTCTCGCAATAAAATTCATTGCTGTGAATATATATAAAATAAATGGTCATTTTCTTACATTATACTTAGTATTTTTATATATGTAATAGATTTGTGGATTACAAATCATATTTCAGTAACATTGTATACGCTAGAAAATTACTAGAGCAGCATATAACTATATTGCTATAATAATATATAAAACCGGCATTATTAAGTTGAAATTTATCAAGTTTTAAAAAATAATTATAACTTTTTCGACTTTTAATATATAATATAAATCTTTTTTATTAATAAAATTAATTATGCGCATTCGATCGTGCAGTAAAACGCGGATATATATTTTGACATATATAAATAATAAAACTATTCGATGAGATAACGAAGAAAAATATGATGCGGGGAGATTTTTCAAGTTGACGAAAATAGTTGGCCGAGATTGAAAGGAAAAAGGAAGAAAAAAAATTTTAGATACCGAAGAAGACGAGAGAGAGTATTGATCTCATCCTCTGGAGTAGCACCCCCTCGACAGCCTAACCCACCCTTTGTCCTCAGCAGAACCACCCCCGCGCCCATCGCCTGTTGTGTGTGCTGCATACCAATTTGCTTGATTTTTTTCTCTTTTCTTCCCTCATGCCATCCCATATATTAGAGGCGCTCGTTCGCTTGACTTCCTGCCAGTCCTTATATGCTTGGACACCACGCATATATCCTACTGTTGCCATCAGCGCCGCCCGACACAGAAACACTGCTTTGTGTCGGCATCAACTGGGCAAACCTGAATATCGCGATACTTACATCTATCTGTCAGATATAGAAAGCGACGCCAGCCAAGAAGAATCGTGGAAAAGCTTTGACGTCGCGACGATGGCGTGAACGAGCAAAAAATCGTCAGCCCGGATGATGAGCTCGCTACTTGACAATCTATATATTTTATATCTCGTGCGACTTCTTCTATCGTATATTTCTACAATTGCATTCAATTAAAAAAAAAAAAAAAACTATTTATCATTACCATACTGCAGGAAATGATCGATGAGACATTTGAAAAATATATACTTTTTAAAATCGAATATATTATAAGTTATACCTATAGGTGTACATTTACGATTATCAGATTTTTGTAGCCAATAAATTTTGTTGTTAGCATGCTTTGTTGACGGCTAATATTAAAGTTGAGCGAAATTATACATGTGCCCTCGAAATAATTAAGTACAAAGCACGCTGGGGGAAAAAAGTAAAAGGGATATACATATATATATAGCAAAATGATATAGACAAAATAACGCGCGCAAGAGAAAACGAACTGGCATTTGGTTGGTCACGTTTCGAGTTAATGCAGCGTAGAAGAAAGTCCCTAGCTTTATTAAGCCGTTGCCCGAGGGAAGCCGTGCAGGAGAGAAAAGTTAAGGACGCGCGCAAAGACAACGAACGTCGCGAATTTCCTCGAAGAAACTTAAGAAAAAATATATAAACTCGAATCACTGTTTGGGTCTGACAATATATATATATATATGTCGGAATAAATTTTAATGACAAAAATCGATGCTGTTGGTCTTATAATAGAGTATCTACACGATTCGGTCACCACTACACGCGCTGGTCTGGAGTTCCAGTTAAAATCGACTTTGTGATCGAAAAAGATCACCCCGACATTTCGAATTAGCATGGAGACAATAAATGGGAAACAGTGGAACAAGCGATATCCTGTCCTGAGGTGACCCCTACGTGGAGGACGGAAGTTCACTGCGTGTGTTTGTATATGCGCAACGGGAAAAGGTGGCCGAGTCAATGACGAAACAATAAGGAGTGTAAGAGAGAGGTAAAGAGGGAAATTTAACATGACGGTGACAAGGAGAGGTGAGAAAGCGAGTTCACGGTTGCTGGATGACTGTTCGGGTCACGTGTCGCGATTTCCGATTTTTATTTACTTTTTTTTACATTTTATTTCATATATATGCACCATATAATAGCAGTTTTGTTATGACTATTTCGCGGAAACTATCCTTCATTTTAACTTAAATCTTAATCTTATAATCTTAAACAAAATACTTATGCTTAGGTTTAACTTGACTAAAAAGAAAAAAAAATCACATAAACAAATGACGTATAAAAAAGTGCAAAAATTATAATCACTAAAATATAATATTTTGATGATTAACATTGTGCAGATTTTATGTAATTATCGTGAATGACTGGAACGCCGTATAATCCCAAACAAAGATTTGAGATTTTCTTATATGTATATATGGATATAAAAGTAGAATTACTGATCGTCCCTGCTTATATCACATGTCTTTCCTGCAGACTTTCATTATAAATATATATTATATATATTATTGTTATGAATCCGAGCGAAATTTGGATTTTTTTCCTGTCAACGTTCGTGTCGTATATATAGCCGTGGCATCATGGGGATTTCTTGGCTCTGTTATGTGCCCACATTTGGACAAAATATGTATATACTATTATTTTTTAACTAGTTATAGACGAAGCTCACAACAGTTGGCTGGCGTTACCGATCGGTTAGTCAGCAGGAGAAAATACAAATCAACCCCGTAGCTATATTATATAGGTGACAAAAAAAAAAAAAAATCAGTGAAATGCGTAATAAATAATAGTAATTGCTTGTACGTGTCCCCACAACAGCGCGAGGTGCTTAGAGCACCGACACTCGTTCATGGGTGGCCCTGTACACAACAGATCTATGGATCAGTAGTTTGAGAGTCTGCGCGAGGTATGAGGAAGTTTATGGCTGATGTTCCACCGGAAGTGTGACATACGCGAGAAAAAAGATTACTCTAGTACCTGCCAAAAATCAATATACATATTTTTTCAAACTATGTACTCATCTCCTGCAGAGATATTTACAGCAGAGATTTAAACAATGTTTTACATTGTAGCTGATTGATGAGTGGTTATAAAATAAGAAAATTAAAACCTTCAAAGTATTTCTTGAAAATCATTTTTTTCAACTCATAACGAGGATGAGCACAAAGACTGCAAATATCCCCGTGAATTTTTACCCAAGCAAAGAGGTAAAATATTAGAACAGCATGTCAGAAGGTCCAGCGGGTCACCATAAATAAGATTTTGGCCGAGGGAGCTCCCCTATTTACGTTATTGCAACTTTTGTCTTTTTTTATCTTCAGTCATTTTAAAGTTTTAGGAGCTAAACCACCATATTCTCCATTCTATATATAAAAAATCATTTTCAGATTCCATTATTTGATGTATAAACAGTAATATTTATAAAAAAAACCGTTCAATGAAGCGACATTTATATCTTCTACTTTCTTTATACTATATTAGCTTTCATTGATATTTTGCGTGAGCAAAAATATTAGATAAATATATATGATATGGATATAACTCGTCTTGGCCTTCGGCTAAGGAGTTTTGAATATAAAAAGTTTATCTGGCTAAAACTCAGTTTTATTTATCGCATAGCTGCGTACACTTTCAATGAAAATTGCCAATGGACGATGAAATAGCAAAGAGACGGCAATAAATTAAAAAAAAACACCTGGTCAGCAGGAGGAGTTTCTCTTTCGCAAAGTCTCGCGCGGGCGGCAATGCTCGCGTTGGATATTTCGCGGTTGGAATTTTTTTTTTTTTTGCGAGGAGCTGCCAGAGTCAAATCGGTGCGTGTCTGCGCATAACTTTCAGGTGTTGTACGTTTTATCGCGCGCTTATACCTGTCCCACTTAGCACTTTTTGTCCTTACACTTTTCTCTCGCCATCATCTCTGCTATTACTATATATATATGTACCTCTAGACCACACCACCGCACTTGGGCTGATGTGTACCAGCACTGCTGATGTCGTCGTCGCGTAGTGACCCCTTTATCTTGCTCGCGCGTTGCTTCCAACTAATCCTCCATCCTGCAAGATGTGCAGCAGAGCTTTTATCCTTTGCGCCTAGTCCTATAGGTATATAAAGTCATGATGTTTGTATATCCAATCTATGAAGCATTATAAATAGATGCGCAGATTACATAAAATTCAACGTCGTTATTCTCATGAATGTTTCTCATCATTCCTCGGTATGATACCTATACTGTGGTCATCAAGTGTGGGTCATCTATAAAGGTAGATATAACACATGGACAAGACGAGTCGAAATGCCGGTGGTTCTGCGCGGCATCGCTGATGAGTATATAGAAACTTGCCCAAAAAGATGTTGTGTGGGGCTATCATTTTCCAAATCTTTGCGGTTGGCGAATGAGCCTCAGGCATGAGACACCTGACACCAAACGGCATGCTCTCATCCCTTTTTTTTCGCCATTCAAGAAAACATTGCTTATTACTTCACGCTGTTAATCATCAACTATAAGTACATTCAATCACCGTGTTTGTCGCACTTTTGTTGAGCTGTTTCTACATATACATATATATATCTGATGCTTAAAGTATATACATATATAGCAATTATAAGATAAATTATTTTTACAACAAAAATGTAGTAAATTTTTTTGTTTGATATAATAATATTTGTGTATACGATATATATAAAAGAATAAATAATGCCGGCAAAAAATATAATAATATTAATAATGAAAGATTTTATATAATTTTTTTCTTTGCATATAGGTGACTGTCCATCCCACGTGACTCGCCTACGCCCCGTCGTTAATTTAAAGCGCAATTATGGCATTTCGTGGAGATTAGGGGTCATTAGTGAAGCGCGCGTTGTGTCTCTGCCTCAGCCCTCTGATGGCCATGCCGGATATGCAGCAATGTGCATCTTGCGCGCTCTGGTCTTGTAAACGCGAACCCGCTCGGCCATTTTCGGTTTTCGACGTTTTTTCGAAAGGCTATATAGGTACGTGTGTGCCTCCTTCTGCAACGTGTTATTACGTGTCTGGACCATCCTGTAACAACGGGAGTGCGAGGGATAAAAAAAAAGAAGGAAGCACAACGCCACTACCCCTTCAGGCGCTAAAACAATTAGAGCCTGCGTTCCAATATCCAACTTGGGTTAGACCCTTTTGACGTAAACTTAAATAGGATAACTCTTTAAATAGATAGCCATGTAATTTTTAAAAATTGCCGGACATAATAATTTTTTTTTCGCATCTCTCTCTAGATGGGGTTGGGTTTTCACCTAAATTTTTTTGTGAAATAGAATTTCGCATTAAATCGTACAAAAATCTTTATTTACTTGTGATTTTTTCCAAAATTCATTATGATTTTGAACTATTTTCCTCATTATTAATATATATACATATAAGATATCGCAGAAAGAAGGCTACGTCTAGCACATATAAAATTTCATCTGATTACAAATTCCTTGTCGTGTAAATCGTGATTCTTGTAATAATTTTGAAATAAAAATAGCAGTATGCGAATTGAATTTTAGAAAAAAAAAATTCGAGAATTTATCGGTAAATGCAAAAAATTGGAAATGAAGCGACAAACGATGGGATAAGTATGAACGCCGTGAAGGCAGTGTTTAAGAGGGCGCGAGAATAATGAACAAGAAAAAGGACTGGGTTATACGACGGGTGGTAGAGGAAGGGGTTAATTGCGGAGATGGCTGTTGCGTGAGGAAAGCAGAGTTTATTAGCTCGAGGGGTCGATCGTCTCCCGTTTTCGTCTTTGTATTTCGGTCGCCGGTTGGAAACGAGTTGAAAACTTGCAGTGTGTATATAGAATGTGCTGGTAGCTTGAAGCAAAACCTCCATTAAATGCAGCGGCAGCGTTGGCGGTTGGTATATAAGAGACGCTGCAGACAAGTCTCTCGCGCGTCGCCCTTCCGAGAAGCCAAAACGTTGCTTCGGATAATCGACCGGGGAATTGGGATGTAACGTGTCTTAAATTGTGTAATGAGCGACCGAAGGGTAAAAGTCGGCAAAACTCTTGACAACGGCCAAGGTTGCGATATTCAGAATAACTGCTGTATAGCCTTTATACTTGTGGATCCCTTCAATGACCCTTTTAGACCAGACTCATATATATTTTACTGCTCTTTTTGCAGCCTCCAAAAGATTTCAAGGTTTTTTCGTTATACAAACAAACATTACAAATTTTTATTTATGGTATTGGCGGCAATTAATTATATGTATTATAGGTACTCGAGATAAAAAAATTTTCTCAAAAATATATTAAATGAATTAGGACATATGTATGCAATTCATTGACATATATATATGTATATATATATATGCTTGTTATAATGGAATTTTTATATAAAGCTGTCTGTCGTGTAATACTAGTGGAAGTATAGAAGTAACGTATAATATGTGTGGAACCGGGACATCAAATCGATTTTTAAAGCTACAATATTTGACAGCTACGGCTACAGCCGTGGTTTCAACGCCACCTGTTACCTCAAAGATGTCATCAAAACGACTTGCCGTATACTATATTATACCCGTAGATTCATCATGTGTATGGTATTTTATCGGAAAAATGTGAACAATTATATATATACGAATGAATCTGCGATGGGTGACAATAAGTTTAGTTTTTTTTTTGTATATATATGCATTATATATGCTGACTGCATTGCCAATATATTTATATATATTTTTTATAAGTAAGTATACACTTTTGCAGCTTTGCATTTTGGAATTTTTTTCGGGGATAGCGCAAGAGCCGAAAGCGCGCGCCGGTTGTGACCTCAGCGGAAAAGCCATGCCATGGGTGCAGTACGACCCTCGTAGTGGTTATATGGAGACTTTGCTTGGCCGACGTTATAGTATAGTGTTATATGTGCATCCTGCTACGGAGGGACATTGATTTATATTGTTAGACGAGAAATAGACGAGCGAGGAAAAGTTATATGGTGCTGAGAGTCAGAGAGTTGCCATATATATAGATGCTTTGCTGGCGATATAATATATGTGGATCATAGGATCACTGATTGTCGTCGCTATATAGACTCGATCCACAGTCATTCTGCAAGGCCACACTATACACACTCTGGATCGAAAGAGTGTAGCAGAACAAAAAATTATTGTATATTAGTTAATATATGAAATATGGCAAATAAAATTGCTAAATGGCCATTGATTTCCTAGATTTAATATTGATAAATGGCAAAGCATATTGGAAAATGGAATTTCGTGAAGCATGCTTATCGCGGGAATTGGTATTATTTATCTTTTAGAGCTCCGACTCAGGATGGAGAGTAGCTTTTTTCGCTTTTATAGCATGAGGCAAAGCGCCAACGCATTCTTGAACGTATTCCTCACGTATTCGTTTTGGCCAAGGCAAGATGGACAGTCAGGAAGAGAGTGCGCGATATATTGGCATACCTCGAGGAAAAAGAATTTCCACCCTCTATAGACGTTTGATGTGCAATGCCAACATGCCAACACCAGACTCGTGTCCATCCTCACCCCTTGTATATATAATGTCTCTGCAGACTGAGACACTCGGGGAGGTGGAAAAATATAGCGTGCAGTTGCCTCAATTGCTGCGTTCAGATCTGCTATAGGGCAGTGATCGATGTCCTTTTGGCACTGGAATGTCCTGATCGTGATGGAATCTCACAATGTTCTCATACTGCTGAACGTTATAGCTGGGGCCCGGCGAATCCACACATACACACATGACACCAGCAGTAGTCAGACTGAGCTTTCGATTTAAAACAACTCGTGTATCTATATACTCTGTATAGTATAGAATCAAAGTTGTGTGGCTTAAAAGGTTTAAACATCAAACGGAATATAGATACTAATTATAATGCAAGTTTTTTTTATGTGCTATAGGTAAGTATACGAAAGTGAGTATAGAGAAAAAATTAAACATACAGATAGTTTCAAAATTATTTCTGTAATAAATATTAAACGACGTCTCTCATGGGCGTTTTACTTGTCCATTTAAACTTTTAAGTGATATTTCGTTTCGCTGTATACACTACAAATTTGATTTCATTCACAGTCACTCTAATAATATACATATACCTGTACTCTATAGACTCTGTAGTGCTGTCACGACGACTTGGAATATGAAGCGACGTTCATCACACACAATAGACAGCCATATGAAACAAAACGGCGGGGCAATACGCGGCTGCAAACTGGAAATATGTCAAAGATAATAAAACAATTAGTCATAAAACATAACGACCCCCGTGTGTGGACCGTATATGGCACGAGTGCGGTATGGAGACGACAGAGATGCAAGAGCCTGCTGTGCAATGAACGGAAAAAAGAGGAGACACATATATATATGTACGTGAATCGCGCGAGGCGTTAAGCGAAGAGACGAGGACGTGTGTCGGGACAAATGAATGGCGACATACACAAGTCAAACAAAAAAAATTATTCGTTGGACAATGCACCACGTGTCTGTTGCGCTGTTGAAACCTACGTAACATGCTTGCTCACTGACGTACTCGTAAAATCCATGCATTTTCACCATAAGTATATATACAGGTATATATGATCAAATATTTTACTATATTGTTGTGTATAGAAAATAAAATTTCTTTTCAACGAAATAGAATAAAAAAATTGTTTCGCAACCCACCATGTTGTGAAAAGAAATCCATCAACGTGAGGAAAAAATTCCAATAAGATTTTGCCTCCCCAACACGCACGTCTTAAACTGTTTCTAATCACACGCAGGCAGTAGCACATTACTTTGAAAAAAAAAAAAGTTTTTTTTTTTCACTATACTTTGGCATTTATATGACCGCCCAGAAGATACATTTGTTTTAAAAGCGAACGAGGGGTGGCTTTTTCCACTGCGAAATTCAAGACAAATGGCCGGAGATAAGAAAGAATAGAAGGCAATTGCTTGCTATACACTCCTGTTTTCAGTTGAGAAAAAAAAAATCCTCAAATAGTGCAAGAAACAAAAGTAGTCTTTCAACGTGCAATTCACCCCGCTCGCCTCTCATCATAACGTGCCTGAAGCGTCTTTTTCGCTTCGCCACTGACGCCGGTGTGCAAGAGGATATAATAACAAACGGTGCTGTTGGCAGCCGGCAAAAAACCCACCAAGACCATGAACAAGAAAGGAAGAAATTTCTGTCGTTTCTCGTTGCGCTGCGCTGCACTGTACTATTTAATATATATATATATATATATATATATAT
>MVJL01001130.1:0-51897 GCA_002156465.1 Macrocentrus cingulum | reverse complement strand
ATAATGGATAATTTGCTACAAAATAGATTTGACAATACACTATCGCACTTTCTCAAGGCATTAGATATCCAAAGTATCAAGGATTACCTATCTGATCGATCAGTTATACTGCGGACTGAGAAAAAATACAGTTTTGGGATGCAAACAGAGGCTAATAATGGCCGTCAGTTGGCAGATAAAATAACTTACATTCCAAGAAAATCACCACTCACATTCCAAGGTGTGAGGGAGGATATGATAATTAATCTGGAAATGCCAGAAACCGAAAAAATCCTGCTTGAAAAATCGTACACATTCGATCCCGACTTGCTACTGCGATTTCACGCAAGACATTCATCAGCCGAGCAGTTAATCTCATTTTTGGATGCACACGTTGGACATGATTTCTCCGTTGATGTTCTAAATCGAGCACTGTTTGAATCGGTAGATACCTTGGGAATCGAGTCTCTGCCAATCGTGAAAATACTTGTTCAACGAAGAGCAACGCCAGAGACGATTAAAATTGCTGGACGCACGCTCGCACACGTTGCAGCTCAGTGGGCAAGTCGCGAATTGATGGAAACCCTGCACGAACAGTACAAAGTGTCGTTGGTTGATAATCAACTAGATTACTCTGGCCGATCCATACTTTTTACAGCCCTCGATGCAAATCCATTCAACACTTACACTCGCCGAGGATTCTGGGAGATGATGCAATATCTTGTAACAGAGGGTGATTTGATGCCTAATGTCGATTTTTTATACCACGAGCGCCTTAAACCCTTGCCCGAAGCCGCAGAAATGCCTCCAACGTTTCTAACGCTGCTGGGTGAAGGAACTGGGTTGGAATTAAAAAAAGCTATACAAAAATTCCGAGCTTATCATACGATAAATGAAATGGACGTGTCATCTGATATTTTGGCGGCTCACCGACGTGCTGTCATACGCGAATGCTTCAGGGAGTATCAACTTCAACGGTCTGCACAGGGACTATTGCCTCATTTTCATAATATTAACCAGGAAATAACTATCTCTGAGGTTTTACTGCGATACCGAGGCACTGCCTCCATGAATAAGGAGGAAAAACTTTTATTTGAAAACACTGCTAAACAGATAATACGGCGAGAAGCCAAACATTTTAATGGCTTCCAGAAAGAACGAGTGTTCAAGGCTTTAGCACGGAGCGTAAGTGGTGAAAAATTGGAGTTTGTTTATAGCAGATTGATACACGAAATGCCCAGTAATTTAGATTTATCTTATGTTCGTGATATTTTTGCGGATTATATACGGGAAAAAAGACTACGACTCAATGATCCCAGGCTGATCCAGCCGATTAGAACTCTTCAGCAGCAGGCAACAGCTACTCAGGAAGATTTGATGCTCAATGAAGTATGGCGAAACAATGTACCAGTAGATGATCACAGTGATAATTTGAATTATGATTTGTCTATTAACCCGAGTGCACAACCGCGTACTAGTAGTATTGACGGGATTGATATCAATGAGATCCGCGCTCAATGTCAGCAACTTTTTTAAGTTTCACGCTATTATTGTAAGATTTTATTCTAACATATAAAATTTTCATCAATTTTTTACCGATATAATGTTGCGCATCGATTATATTCATTTTTTTAAAAGACGTTCATATTATTAATCAATTTTATAGGCATTTAGTGTTCCGACAGTCCACTTTATTTACCATAACACGTCGTTATAAGAGAACATTACTTAAGTAAAATTTTTTTCTGACGAAGTATCCTCGAAAAATCTGGCAATTTCAAATTTTTTTTTCAGTTTTTTTACGATAACTCTATAAACAAACGAAATGTTGAAAAATATCATTGCACTTAAATGATTTAAAATTAAATTCCTTACAAAAAAAATGTAGAAAAATTTTTTTCTGACATTAAACTTTATTTTTTTTTGCGATATGTTGAAAAATGAAAAATTAAAAAAACCGGTAATATCTCAAAAATTGAAGAAGATTTAGAAAAATTAATTATCCATTTTTTGTTAGCAATTCAACGGCGGATCATTTGATTCTATTACATATTATCGTCGAAAAACTAAAGACATCACGAAAATAGCAACATTTCGACATATAAAGGGTTACCCCCTATTAAAGTTAATTTAGAGCACATGTTTGTATGATATATCCATTAAATCTGTTTTATAATAATTTTCTATTTATAATATAACAGATGATGTATTTTACCTCAGTTATATTAAATTTATTTTTCACCAAAACGCGCGAAACTTATTCGAAATTTGTAGTTTACGGTGCGAACGTTCGCTGCGGTAGGGTCGCAAATATGATTGCATCATGCTATACATTTATGTGATATATCACACACATTTGCAACCATATGATGTTGTGCATGTGTTTGTATTCCGAGGTACGTTTCATATAAGTTTGTGCGTAGATAAAAAAAAATTGCAGCACGCGGTGCATTAAAAGTTTGTGTTTATAACTGCAAAAAATCCTTAAAACTTTTTATCTGCAAAAATTAATAGAGAATTTCGTTCGATCAAATACAAGTTTAGTTGAGATTTGTGAATCAATGTTGACACAAATCAAATCAAAATCCGTTGGTATTGGATACATACGCGATGCCGCTATAATAATAATAATAATATAAATTATTATTTTGTATTTTTGAAACGGTAAAAATCTGTACTGAAACTATGATTTAATTAATTTCTTATTTAAAAAATTTTTTTTCGTCTTTTATTCCATGATTTAGTCTATTGCATATATCTTAGAGAATAATATTGTGCCGGTAACATAAACAGCTGAGAGCGCATAAGTAGATACGAGATTGTTTCACTTGGACCTCACACGTGTGCCAACGGTTTTGTGTAGCCATAAACTGCGACGTAAGTATATACACAAAGGATATCTGTTTCGAGATACGTCCAAAAAACTGGAATTTTTCAATACATAAGGATTATAAAAATACTTTGATGTTAAAAATTGATAAAAAGTGCTTCTACTGTTAGGGTGAATATAAAAATTATTCAATTATATGAATTACTTATGAAATTTCTAGGCATCCAAACGTAAATGATGTAATTTCACGCTGCTTCCGAAAAATGAATTTTTCTTAATTTTTGTTTGATTACGACTAAACATGACTCATTTTAATTCGTATAAAAATCTGCCCAGTTTATCTAAAATTAATTTTTTCAATTAATTCAATTGATTGGTGTAAATTGAATTTTTTTTTCACAACACCGTCGACACGGGACTTTGAAAAAATTGAATTTCGAGTTAAATAAGCAATAAAAAAAAATTTACTTCAGTTGATGGATACAGAATTATGTGAGGAGTAAATAAAACTTTGAAAATTTTAAATCAAACACAAATTAGAAAAAATTCAGTTTTTAAAAACACCGAGAAACCACAATCTCGTTAGGGTGCCTTGAAATTTGATAATTAAATAGCATAATTTTATTTTTTTTTTTAATTGCAAAACAGTGACATGGCAATTTGTGAATTTCGAATTAAAAAAAAATTTTTTTAATGATTATAAATCGAAGAAATTTCTTTTTTTTTATCCGCAGAAACTTTTGGCAGAGTTTGGACCTCTGATCTATTCTTGATTGACCGACAAAAAAATTAATTTCACATGAAAATTTTCATTTCAGCGATATAAACATGGAAAAACTACCAATAGAAATATCAGAAGAAATATTCGGGACAATTCTTTGGGAGGATCCTGTCGGGTTATTTCAATTGCGAACCGTGTGCAAAACCTGGAAAAAAATAATTGACCAGTGTTTGTCAAGATTATTTCAATTGTGGCAAAGCAAATGCTCAGTAATTCCTGAACAATCATTTAACGACATTGCCCAGGTATTATTTCCATTGTCATCAAAGCCCTGGCAAAAATTCTACTGGAAGGATAGTATGCTTCCGCACATTCCTCGAGGTGTTTATCAAGCATGGAAGAATTTGCCCAACCTCATGAAAGATAATTTAGAAGTTACGGCATCTTCGATTTCTACTCGAAATTCCGATAAATTTCCATATTTTGGCATGAATGGTAAATCGAATTAAATTCTCATTTATAATTAATTTCATTAAAATAATATCTAAATTAATTCCAGATAAATATCTAGCAGTGTCCTGTGGAGTATCCGACCCAGATTTTGACCGCTACTATAAACCAGATTGGGAAAACCTCTACCAAACCTCCATTTACGAGCTGAACGATCTGGAAAATCCAATTCGGGAGTATGAACTGTATTGCAGAAATATTGACTTTTACACAGTCGGTACCAGAACGTTTGTTATCTTGGAGGCAGCGGCTGACATGGAATATGTTAAAAGATGGCGAGCTTTTCGCATAACAGACTGGACAGTTCATATGTCAGAGTTTACAGAAAACGACTATCTAGAGGACACGAATTTCGATTCATATTCGTAAGTTTTATCCATTTTTTTTGTTACTCGTGAATCTTATGAATAACGTTTAATGCTAATTTTTAAAACTATGAAATTATTTCTTTTAGGATTGTTGACAATGAGTGTTTTTCATTCAGCGGGCTCACTTTGACACACCAAATATTTACAGACGAATCATTTACAGATAGTACAATAATTTATTTGCCAAGGGATAATCTCAGTCGGTATGACGCGATTCAAAAAGTGCGGATTGAAGGTTCCCAGGTAATTAGTGTCTTTGAGCGCCATTGAAATCTCGGGAAATAATGAAAATTTTGAACATCAGTTGCAGATTTTTGTGTCTAGCGGCGAGACTTCCAGTGCAGTGTGGATTTTTAGATATGAAATCACACGAAGACCCGATGAAACATTGAATTTTACACCGATTGCCACGAATTTTATCGAGAAAGTGATTATGAACTTCCCGGTGGGCTTGATGTCAAAGAAAAAACCGATGGACATCAGATTTTACTTGAAACGCGACCAATTTAGTAGGTGGTTTCAACAACAATATTCTCAGCTAATCACTTCAGTGATTGTTCATGCCAATTACATCATTACAGGAACAAAAAGCGGTAAATTCCTTTCTTTTTTTATATAACTAATATTTTTTTTTCTTGTTAATCTTTCCGATAATTCACTAAGTACGCGATATAAAATTAGAAACGTTACTAGAGTAAAACGATTAGATATTAAAATCGCTAAAAAAAAAAATTAGAATAAATTTTTATTGTATTTTACTTTGTTCTCGAGATATCGTACTTACACAATTTAAAGAAATCTTTAAATTTTTTGTTGGAAATTCAATCCTTAATCGTTGAACTTTAGTAAAAAATTTTATTATTTTGCTTATTTATTGAATTATCGCGCAAAACTCGAAAATTAAATCACTCAGACAAAATAAAAAAAAAAAAAAATTATATTTTTCAGGAAAAATTCTCATCTTTCATCGAGGCATCGAAGAAATCATGAACTGCATTTCACAGCGGGAACATTCCCTCGATTATACTTTAATCGATTTCTCATCGGGTTCCTACGGATCTGCTGCTCCAATTGGACTGACTTTTTTTAACTCAACTCCTCGACTTATTCTCGAGGCTAATGGTTCAATAATGGCAATGGATTTTTTACAATAGAGTTAAGCTTTTTTTAAAAACTTTTAAAACAAAAGATTAAGTGATTATGTGTTGGATATCAAATTCTATCAGTTTATACAAGCATCATTCGAATTTCTAGCGGTGAAATTCGAAAATATTTTTCACTATCGCCCGTCAAACCGTGTTCAAACAAAATAATATGCTTCAAATTTAATTAAGTCGCAGTTAATCATCTATTCAATTCTATCATCACTTCCTGTAAGCATGGATTCACCTAATCTAGACATAAAATGCGGAATTCCTCAGTAAAAGATTATTAAGTTCTGATGTTTTTTTAACTGCCGTGAATATTCACTTGATAAGTTTGATATTTCATTCACAATAATTAATAATAAAGAATTTTAATACAATAATTGCAATGGAGTGTCAAAACGAACGAAATTCGTCAGTATTGATGAGTATATGCTCGCGATGTTTTGATATAATAATATAAATTTAATTTCTGAACGGTAAAAATGTAAGCTTGAATGCTAACATAATTAATTAATCATTTTTTTCAATTATGTGTCAAGTGTAAATTTTGATAAATTTTGGAGGGAAAGAGTAAATCGCTAGGGACATTTTTTAGTTACTGTGTGGACAGTAAAAAATCTGATTGGCCAACGCTACCAGGCAGTAGCGCCGCCAGCGGCGGCTTGGGTAACTAATTGATTTGAATATTCGCGGGTGGAATTTTTAATTGTTTTTGACAAAATTAATAAACAAAACGGACTAAAATGATGGTGAAAAATCATAAAAAATATTGAGAAATAAATTAAAAATAAAATGGTAAAGAAAACAAGGCATAACGATACCATTTTGGTGTTCTAATCAGCTTTGATGCGGCGGGCTGCTACATCAAGGTCAAGCTGTCGTTGCTGCTCGTTCGAAAGCCACTGAACTAACACTTTTAACACACAAAATCGTCAATAAACTGTTTTTTCAAGTCATCAGATCACGTCCAAGTACTTTTATCGATATTTTATCGTGGAACATCACATATATGAGCACGGTATCACTTGATAGAATTTTCACTGCACACTTATTCAATTTTCACTGCACACTTATTCACTCCGATAACGCGATTTTTCACTCGATTCCACGCTACAATATAAGACGTATGTTTAGGCACTATAATTATGGTCAGTTTAGTGTATTTTCCATGGTGGAATAAGGATATTTGTGACACTTTTTGGGACCTCGGATCCTGAGCGTCATTACGCGGTGACTAAAGTCGACAGACTGAAAATGTTCGGTGCGTCATCGGACTCGGCGGCGTTCGGGCTCGTTCGTGTCAGTTCGTACGCAGTCACTATATATCTATATATATATCGCAAATGAGCATCAGCGTGTATTTTCGTGTTTGCTGACTCATATAAATAATCTACCGTGGGTCTAAATCGAAAATTGGAGGCACAATTTACTCAAATAAATTCAAATAATAAGCAATAAAACCAACATCAGGTCCTTTATCCTTGAAAAAGTCTCGAATTGTCGGCATCGATCTGGCCGTGAAGTCGCCCAAATAAACTCCAAGTTCAATAAGACTTAGCGTAGGTGCAAAATAATTGATTTCAATAATTAATTGTAATAAAATAAATCATTTTTTCGATTGTTGCAGGAGAATATTCCCTGAGAATTGTCTGATAGCATTCCAGATAACACGATGAGTGAGGGAATTCGTGCATTATTTTGACCTTGGAATATGCTACCAGCTGACTCCAGACTAAATCCACGAGGTCCTGAAGATCCTGTTGGATATCTACGAACTCAAGCACTCGCTCAAGCATCTCGCCAAGACCAGAATACTTCACATTGGTCTGGAACAACGAAAACACTGTGTAAATATGATTAAATCATACATTTTTCAAGTATTGATATCTGTTTGTATGTTTGTAGCTTCTGAATTCCTTGGATTTGGTGAGAGCAATCAATAAAATTGCTGGCTCCTGCAATCCTACAGATGTATTTCGGTCAACAGAGCTTTGGACGAGGTGAAAACCTTCGAGAAACGGGCAAAAATCCGGTTCAGATACGAGAATGCAATTTGTAGGTCCAGCACCAGCATTGTCCTAGGACACAGAGCCACTAATTTTCGAGTATCGCCTATAACATCCTATTAATCGTCTCAAAAGTCATTTCCAGGGTGATGGCATCGTTTTATTGGTGATTCTGACTGATTCTAAGACACTGGCGAGCTAGAAATATACATAATAAGCCGGCACACACAACAACACTGGACAGCATAACCATATAACCACAGTTTTATGGCGTCAACTGTCGTTATTCGAATCTTATTTATTTATTTATTTATCGAGTTATTGCCATATAACTAATTTAAAATGGATATTTTCTATAAAAACTATATTTTCTAGGGCAAATTTTTGTATTTCATTGGGGCATCGATGAGATTTTGGATTGTATTTCTCCCTACTGCCAGAAACTGGTTTCCATTTTTTTCGTTTGTTTAAAGAACATCATAAACATATGTAATTATCTATCAATTGAATTAATATTAAGCGATAAATTTTTATTTCTCATCAACTATGGATGTTCAATTATCAGTTGAATATCTCAAGAAAAATTAATAAAAGAATTTTGTTCCATAATATCAATTTTTTCTCTTCTACGAATTCGCGCGAAGCTTTGAAAATTGTAGTGTACGGTGTGATCGATTATGGCGGCGGTGTGTGGTCGCATGTGTGATGTTTTTTTATTTTTTTGTGAGATGTGCATCATAACATAACCTTCGTAGAGCTCGATCCACAACGGTTTTGCATTCATAAACCACCATCAACTGCGACGTAAGTATACACACACAAGGAGTTATGTTTATCTCTACTAAGATTTTGTGAGTCGAAAAAAACGGGAATTTTTCAATATATGAGGATTAAAAAAATATTGTCTTGTTAAAAATTGACAAAGGGCTCTTCTACTAGCTGTTAGGGTTAGTACAAAAATTGTTGAATTATTGATGAAATTTCAATGCACCCAAACGGGCATCATTTAATTTCTTGCTTCCGAAAAATGAATGTTTTCTAATTTTTCTTTAATTGTAACTAAACATGGCTTATTCTGATCCGGATAAAATTCTGCACAGTTTGTCTTAAAAAACTTTCGAAAATTACTCTAATTAGATGATGTATATCGAGCTTCTTTTGCAGCATTGTCGTTGTGGGAGTTTGAATAAAATTCATTTTTGAATAAAACAAACAATAATAAAAAAATCCATTACAGCTGATCGATACAGAATTATATAAGGATTAAAATGAGCCATGCAGATTTAAAATCAAACAAAAATTAGGAAAACTTCAGTTTTCAGAAGCAGTGACAAATGACAATCTCGTTCAAGTGCTTCAAAATTTCATAAATAAATTGCATAATTTGATCATTTTTGTGCACACATAACAGCATGACTGTTTGTGAATTTTTAATAAAAACGAATTTTTTTTTTCATGATAATATATCAGAGAAATTCATTTTTTTTTATGGCAAAAACTTACATCCATCCTTGATTGACCGACAAAAAAATTAATTTCACTTGATAATTTTCAGTTGAGCGATATAAACATGGAACAACTACCAGTAGAAATATGGGAAGAAATATTTGCAAAGATTAGCCAACAGGATCCTGTCGAATTACGTCGATTGCGACTCGTGTGTAAAACCTGGAAAAAAAGAATTGACGAGTATTGGTCAAGATCGCTTCAACTGTGCTCAAAAATTCCCAAGGAATCATTCAATGACATTGCTCAAGCACTTTTTCCATTGTCAGCTAAGCCTTGGCAAAAATTGTACTGGAAGAGTCACAATCTTCCTTACGTTCCTCGAGGTGTTTGTCGAGTATGGAAGAATTTGCCAAAACTTAAGAAAGATAATTTGGAAATTACAACATCTCCGATTTCACTGCGAAATTCAGAACTCTATCCACATTTTGCCATGAATGGTAAATAAAATTAAATTTTTATTTATAATTAAATCCATTAAAATATCTTAAATTTTTTCAGACAAATATTTAGCAGTGTCCTATGGACTGTGTGATCCAGACTATGAATCAAAATATGGACGAGACCCTGAAGAATTGTGGGAACCAGACTATGAAAATTATAGAACTTCCATCTACAAGCTGAGCGATCTGGAAAATCCATTTCGAAGCTATGAACTGTATTGCAAAAATCTTGACTTTTACACAGTCGGCACTAAAACATTTATTATCCTTCATCATTCAGCACAAATGCGTTATATTAAAAGCTGGGAAACTTATCGCATAATAGGATGGACAATTTGGATGGATGAATTTGAAACAGGCAGCTATTCAACCTGCCTGTATTGGGATTCATATGCGTAAGTTTTATCATAATTTTTCTTCTTTTTTTTTTAACACAAGAATCTTATGAACGACGTTTAACGCTGCATCTTTTTAATCGTTATTATGAAGGATGAAAAATTCTGGCGATTTCTTTTCCATTCCATATCGATTAATAGCGCTTTAATTGTTTATTTTAGGTTTGTCGACAACGAGTGTTTTTCATTCAGCGGGCTTACTTTGACACACAAAATATTTACAGGCGCAAAATTTATAGATGGCACAAGAATTTCCGTGCCACGAGAAGGCCTTGGTCAGGACAAAGAGATCAAAAATGTGCGGATTGAGGGTTCCGAGGTAATTAGTGCATTTGAAGGCAATTGAAATCTCGAAAAATAAGACAATTTTAACATCAGTTGCAGGTTTTGGTGTCTGCTCGCGAGCGGGGCGGCAGGGCAGTGTGGATTTTCAGATACAACATCACACGAGAGCTCGATGAAACATTGAGTTTCACACCAATTCCAAAGGCTTTCATGCAGAAAGTGGGTGATGTAACTTTCCCGGCGTGCGTGGTATCAAGGAAAAATCCAATGGATGTCAAGTTTTGTATGAGACGTCAGAAATATTATTCATGGTTTGAAGAACATTATTCTCAGCAGATCACTACAGTGATTGTCCATGCCAATTACATTATTACGGGAACTGATGCAGGTAAATTTTCATCCTTTTTTATAACTCTAATATTTTTTTCTCGTTAATTTTTCAATAACTTGCTTATTTATCGCTAAAAATCTAAAACAAAGTCACAATTTTTCAGGAAAAATTTTTATATTTCATCGGACCATCAATCAACTTAAATTTTGCATTTCTCGGGGTAAAACTTGTACCGATTATGTTGTAATCGATTTGAAAATGCGTGGCTTCAAAGGATCTGTTGCTCCAGTGGGATTGGCTTTCATTGACTCAAAACCACGACTTATTGTCGATGCCCATGCTTCACTAATGGCAATCGATTTTCTATAGTAGAATAGAGCTTTTTCATAATACTGATGAAAAAAACATGATTGAGTCATGTGCTGGAAACCTATTTTTCTATATATAAATACATTTTTTGAATTTTTGGTACCAAAAGTCAGAAAAGTTTCACCTTAGACCACCAGGAGTGCGCGTCAGCTGTTTCCTCTTGTTTATTTTTTTTTCTTGTGTGTATAATACCACAAACATATTATAAACATCGAAATTCAATTAAAATCACATTCAATTACCCATTAAAATTGTTTTGTCACTTATTGTTTACATAATTTCATCTGATTGCGGCATGTAACGCCGAATTCTGTAGTCAACAAATCCTACTGACACTTTGGTGAGTTGTTTTCAAGATTTACTCAATAATTTTTAGGTTAAAAACAAGAATCTAGTGATAAATTATCAATTCCGCATCAATATTCAGTTGATTAGTTGGATATTTCATCTACAAAAATTAATAAAGAATTATAATGTAATAATTGCTTTTTCCCAAAAAGTGAATTTCTTTCAATTTTCATTTAATTGTGATTATACATAACTTATTTTATTCTATATAAAATTCTGCGCTGTTAGTCTAAAAATTAATTTAATTTATTGGTAAAGCTTTTTTATTTCAGTGATAAATCAACATGGAAAAACTACCAATAGAAATATACGAAGAAATATTTGAGAAGATTCTCTGGGAGGATCCTGCCGAGTTATGTCGATTGCGAGTAGTGTGTAAAACTTGGAAAGAAATAATTGACGAGTGTTGGTCAAGATTGTTTCAAATGTGGCAGAAAAAATGCTCAGAAATTCCTGAGCAATCATTTAACGACATTGCCCAAGTACTTTTTCCATTGTCATCAAAACCTTGGCAAAAATTGTACTGGAAGGATCGAATGGTTCCTCACGTTCCGCGAGGTGTTTATCGAGCATGGAAGAATTTGCCCAAGCTCATGAAAGAAAATTTGGAAATTACGACGTCTCCGATTTCAATTCGAAATTCCGAGAAATTTCCATCTTTCGCTATAAATGGTAAATTTAATAGAATTTGTATCAATAAATAAATCCATTAAAATATCTTAAATTCTTCCAGATCAATATCTAGCAGTGTCCTATGGAGTGTGTGAACGATCAGACCTATCATCAGACTCTGAATCATACTCTGGTTCAGACTATGAAGACTACTTCGAACGAAACCGCACGCGAGTAAACTACAAAACCTCCATCTACGCGCTGAACAATCTGGAAAAGGCAATTCGAGACTATCCACTGAATTGCAAGAATATCGACTTTTACACAGTTGGGACTAGAAAGTTTGTTATCCTACAGTCGAAGGCATACTGTTATTATGATAGAGACTGGCAATCTTTTCGCACAAATTGGACAGTTGAGATGTCAGAGTTTGAAAAAAACAACCAACGACAAGCAGTATTTTTCTCTTCTTCGTATGCGTAAGTTTTATCAATATTCATCTTCACACGTGAATTCTATACGTTCAGGATGTATAGCCTGTTAAATTCTGCAAACGTGGCAACTATGTCTAAAAACAATGGCGATTTATTAAAAAAGTTATGGACCGAAGTGAAAAATATGAGGTGCTAAAACTATTAAAATTAAACCTAAATTTGTTGGTTTTAGGATTGTTGCGAATGAGTTTTTTTGGTTCAACGGACTCGATTTGATACACCAAATATTAACGGGTGAAAAATTTACAGACAGTACGAAAATTTCTCTGCCTAAGGCAGACATTGGTGAGAATAAGGAGATAAAAAAAGTGCGGATTGAGGGTTCCGAGGTAATTAGTGTCTTAAAAAACGCATTGAAAGTCTTAAAAAATGAAAAATTTTATCATCAGTTGCAGATTTTGGTTTCTGGCTACAGTGGCGGCAATACAGTATGGATTTTCAGATATCAAATCGCACGAGGATCCGACGAGACATTGAATTTCACACCAAATGCGACGAATTTTATCGAGAAAGTGATTATAAACTTTCCGGATGGCTTTATGTCAAAGAAAAAACCTATGGACATTAGATTTTACGTGATACGTGGAAAATTTAAATCTTGGTTTCGAAAACACTATCGTATTTCAATGACTTCACTGATTGTTCATGCCAATTACATCATAACGGGAACACAAATCGGTAAATTCTTGTTTTTATCATAATTAATTATTTTTTTTCTCGCGAATTTTTCAATAACTCAGTAAATAAACGAGATTAAATTTATTTATACAAAATTTAATCCTTAATCGTTTAGTTATTGAGTTATCACTAAAAATTTAAAACAAAATCAAAATAATAAATTATATTTTTCAGGAAAAATTTTCATTTTCCATCAGGGCATCGATGAAATAATGGATTGTATTTCGCAGGGTAAAAAATCTCGTGATTATGTTGTCATCGATTTAAAAATGCGTGGCTTCGACGGATCTGCTGCTCCAGTTGGACTAACTTACATTGAGCCTCAAAAACCACGACTTATTCTCGATGCCAATGAATCAGTAATGGCAATTGATTTTCTATAATAATGAAGTTAAGCTTTTTCATATTTAAAAAAACACAATTGAGTCATGAAAACATGTTCATTTATCGAATATTTGGCGGTAAAATTGGAAAATATTTCACTAGCTGACAGCGCTCTAAAAAAAAAAACAGCTGTTTCTATTATTTTCCCCCGTGTGTTCAGTTGTTGACGCAACGGTGTTCAAATAAAATTACATGCATAAAAATTTAGTTAAATCACATTTACCTATGAAAATTTTTGCATCACTCTTTATAAATAAATTCACCTGATCTCGGCATGAAATGCCGAATCGCTCAGTGAAAAAAATCGCAGTGTCAGTAATTTCTAAAGATTTATATCTGACAATTTTTAGGTTAGAAACAAGATTCCAGTGATAAATTATCATTTTTAATCAACTATGGATATTCAGTTGCTTATTTACAATCATAAATATATTTATGATCAAATATTGATCTCTGTAGAAGCAATAAGTTATCCAAAAAATCATGAGGAAAATGTTGAAAAAATTATAATTGTGCCGATAAACCGCAAAGGTATCAATAGTTATGCTGTATCAGCGTATGTAGTAATGTTAAAAAATTCAAATTATTACCGTCAATGTGCTGTAAAATATTTAGAACAAATTTTACTATCGAAAAAGCGAAAAAAATCGGAAAAATCAGTAGAAAAATACATTGTTGGTATGAAGTTGGCAAAGCCAGAAAAAGAATTTCTCGACTATAAATGGTAAGTTCTTTTTTTATTATTATAAAAAAGAATTAATAATAATAAGTACTGGATAATATTAACTTTTAGCTGTATTTAGGGGCCAAAAAATAACTCAACTTATAATGGAGAAAAAAGAAATTGACTACGCAATGTCTTGGCTATCAACACTGGGTGGTGCTTTTTCAGCAATGGGCGATCAATTTGATCACTGTGTAAGATATAATAATGTTTAAATAATTTATCGTATTTTCTTATTGTTGTGTAAATATATCTGTAGGCGGAAATCGCTGGAAAAATTTCGGTTCATCAATTTAAATTGGCTGTAAGACTTGGAAATCCACTTTTGATTGCACGATGTCAACTGTATGCTCTTTTAAGTCTGATACAGCAAAAAAAATTTAAAGCTCCTCGACGAATGATACCAATAATTTTTCAATTTGCTATTAAATCCAATGATAAACAATTGCAAATGATGTGTCAAGGAATTTGGGCAAAATTGAAATACACTTATGCAATAAGTAAAAAAAAATCAAGTAGTATTTAATTGTTTTTAAATGAAAAATGTATTATTAATTTCCATTCAAATTCAGTATAGTAATTCGTGATCTTTGAAATTTTATTTAATAATTCTGGTTAGTTATACAAAAAAAAATCATTTTAATAAAATTATTTTGTAACTTTTAGGATATACTTCGAATAAAAAAAATAATATTAATTAATCTTGCATTAAATTTTATTCTATAATTAAAATAATTAGTTGGATATAACAAAAAAAAAAAAAAAACAAAAATGAAGAATTAATCGCGGTGATTTTATCGTTTTTGCCCGATAACTCGATAACTAAGGGAGATAACAAAAAATGTTATTAGAGTTAAATGACTTAAAATTTAATTCTTTATAAAAAATGTAGAATACATTTTTTTGAAATTCTGCTTCATTTTCGAGATATTTTAAAAAATTAAAATTTAAAAAAACGGATAATATCTCAAAAACTCAGGGAGATATAAGAAAAATTTTCCGATTAGTTTTTGTAGGAAAATTTAATTACCGATTATTTATCAGAGATATACCTCTGAAAATTTCACCAAAAAAATCATGTTAATCGAATACTTAAAAACTTTTTTTATATTTTGCAAAAAATATTATTATTGCTTTTAATGAATTTTTCGATAGTACAAAAACAAATACCACGCAAAATATTTATTAAATCTTTTATTAAAATGACAGAAAAAAGCATAAGTAGTAATTTTCATGTACTCTTTAAAAAACAATCAAAAAATTTTTTTATTCAACCCAAATAGAATATTCTGCAGGTTGAAGAAAAAAATTACTTGTCTAAGCGCAGTACTTTAATCAGCACGGGAATATTATCCCTTCGAATAATCCGATTAATTTAATTAAAATGAGTTATATATTTATATCCAACTAAAGAATAATATTCGGATAAAAAATAATGTATAGAATATGCATGAGTGCAGTCACTCGCGATAGAAATGAATTTATAAAGATTACCATAAAAGCATGATGGTCTCACACATAATAAACACTTTTTGTCACCATTAATAGTTGTGTGTAAAATATATTGTATGGTGGTGTTATAAATAAGTTTTGTTTTAATGAGCAAGAGCGCCCATAGGATCCCAAGCCGGTAAAACTACAGGTTCTTGATCGAAAACCTCGAGAATATCAATAGGAATGAATTTTTTGTCTATAACAACTTCAAAAACATACTCCAAAAACCAATCGGCAGTCATAACGTTATATCCTTTATCACCACGATCCTCACCCCATGAATTTTCTACTCGGAATTTTAGAATTTTCCCGTTTTTCTGCAAAACAACAATAACAACAATGAATAAATAAATTCCTTAATAAAATTATCATTAATTAAAGATGTATACGAATCACAATCTAGAAATCTAGATTTGTCTTTTTAGACAACGAGATAACGAAAACTATCATTAAACTTAAATAATTAGAAATAAAATTATCTATAAAAAATATAGAATACAATTTTTCAATATTTTGCTTCGTTTTTGAGATATTAAAAAAAATCGAAATTTCAAAAAACCCGAAATATCTCAAAAACTACGCAAAATACAGAAAAAATGTATTCGACATTTTTTGTAGAAAATTTAATTTCGAATAATTGAATTCGAATAACATTTTTTGCTATCTAAATTATTTACCGAGTTATCGCTAAAAAACAAAAAAAAAAGTGCTAGATACTCACATCAGAAGAGAATGCAGTGAGCACCATAGCATGGGTGAGTGCAGACTCGCCAAAAATCAGCCTATCAGCCTTACACAATCCCAATTGCACATCAGTCCCAAACATGGCGTCAATATTGTGGGCTTTAATATCCTGCAAGCCTTGCTTGGCGGCAAATCGTTTGGAAACTTCACAACCGAACCAAACAGCTTCGCCAGCCTTGATACTCTCGGCGGATAATTTGAGCAAACAATCGACAGGTTGATTGTTGTAGTAGGCTTTGTTACCATCAACAACATTGCCCAAATATGCTACAGTATACAATTTGCCATATGGATGATTAGGTCGTGGATCATTAACCAAACAGACTTTGTCATCGACATTGAAATATGGCTTGACATATTTTGTATAAAATTCCAGGCCTGTTACAGGTCCTATGCAGTTGTAATTCTTGGATTTATCGTAATATTCCCATGTTATTGTCTCAGCAGGAATGCCCACGCATATACCGACAATTCGAAATATTATTGACATTTGCTGAAGAATTTGTTTTTCAATCACTGCGTCTGATGCATTTTCCAACACCATGTCACGCAGTTCTTTTGAAAATTCACGCAATTTACTTGTTAAAAATGAATTCATTCGCGATGTTGATTCAGTATTCCAAGACTCGGGAAAACAAATCTTTGGAATAATTCCATAGCGATTAATTAGATTGCAAATCATATTCCATTGGCCTCCATCAGATATTGGATCATGAAGAAGAAATGATACTAAACGATCTTCAACTTTTTCACCTTGTTTTGCTGTCATTACGATGTTGTGCAAAAAATAATTACATCTCTCAATCTGTAAAAAAAACTTCATATTAATAAATGGATATAAAATTGCCCGAAAAAACGCCCATAAAAAATTTTTTTTTTCTGATAAATTTTTGATTTTCTAAAATATTTTGAAAATAAAGCAAAATAGAGGAAAAATTTATTCTATATTTTTTTTAGATAATTAAATTTACTATAATTTTACTCTTATAATATTTTTTGCTATCTCGTGTATTTACAGAGATATCGAAAGAAATAAAAAAAAATTTTGACATTATTGACGTAAAATGTTGAAAAATATATTTTTTTTTTTTCATTTAAATATTTGCATGATTTTCTGAATTGTATGAAACAATGTATGCAAAGAAATTTAGGAAAAATTGAAAAATAAAAATTTTTAATATGTAATTGATTATAAAAATTAGAATTATCAAAAAAATTGTGACTTTTTTGCATTATACAATGGTTATTAAAAAACGGGCAATTATTGTTTATTACCTTGTCCCAAAATAATAGATAGGGCTGACTAAATTCAAATTCCTCTAAATGATTTCGCTTCATAAATGGAATTCTAATAGCATTGAGAGCAGCAAAAATCCAACATCTTCCCGAATTTTTTTGATTTGTCATTGGTTTAACTTCAGCAACTTTGTGCTGAAATACATGATTGGTCTCTTCGATATTTGATCTTGAAGTACAACTCTCCAGTGGATCATTTTTTGTGCAAACATTTTGAGCCAGAATATTTTTCTGGTCTGCATAAAAATCCTCACGAAAACCATTCAATATTTCTGGTGTCAATACTCCTTCTAAAAAAAAACATTACAATATTAAAATTACTCGAAAATAAAATTATTTCATCTTCAACTTGCAACATTGCCTGGAAAAATTAAAAGAAAAAACACTAAAAAATAGAAAAGTCCAAAAAAAAAAAGAAAAAGTAAAATATATATGTAAAAAAACAGCAAAAAACACAAAATCAATAGAAAAATATCATTATTTATGCGTTAAAAAATTCTTTTCATATCCTGCGTGTGTACTTCAGTCTAAAAGTCCAAATCAATTGCAAGTTTAATTGTGAAAGATTCATAATATCGTTGCTATGCATCTCCATTGTCAATTGTACAAGCTCTCTGAGCAAAAACTAAGCACATACAATGAACTCAATCATAAAAAGCGTGCAATAAAGTGAGAATATAAAATGAAAATTGACTTGAGATAGTAAAAAAATCCATAATAAATTAACAAAAAATTTTTACTGTATATAATACTCTGTCCAAGTTTTTTATAAGCCATATGACTAAGCATAAAACACGTAAACAACCCTAATAAAAAAATGCAATCAAAGCATAAACAAATTATATCAAATAGTGAATGAAAAAAAATATTTTCGAATTGCTAAGCATACTTTGGAAGAATATTGTCCAAATTTTTGTTCGAATGTGATAAGAAAATTGAACAATTTATAACTATAGTCATATAATTTATGGAGGTCATATGTAAAATTTATTTATAAATAAATTTGAGAATTTATACATACAGAAATAAATAATTTAAGTCAACTTACGAGAAGTCATTCTTGCGTATACAAAAATTCACAGATCGGGTGTTTTCTAATTAATTCAACAAGATATGCAAGGTGTGGATATATACACTTTAGGTGACCTATATATATTTAGTGTTAGCATCGGATGCCTCCATGATAAGACATGTATATATCTATATACAGTTCAATTCCACATACGACGTGAAAAAAAATTGTTTTTTAATTTTCTGCAAAAAATATCAATCGGAGAAAAAAAAGTTTGAAACAAAAATGATTCAATTTTAAATTATCTATCAAAAAGGTTCCTACACTTTTCTCAAAAAACCACATAGTTTCGCGAGAAATAAGCCTCAAAGTCCGTAAACAATTTCGAAGCTCGCTATATCTACTCCAATGGTCGGTAAAGTCATTTCCGTCGTTGGTATTTCCGATAGAGCGGAAACAAAGAGCAACAACAACAAAAATAATTTTTTTCCAAGCCGTATAAATAATAAATGCAGTAAATAATTGTAAAATTGTTGCTAAAATGAAAAAAATACAAGATTTTGACGGTTTTTTTGAGAATGAAAATTATCATCAGTGATAGCATACTTTGATTTTATGTCACCAGATGTCAGATCGTGAATAGCAATCAGCAGTTTTCCACCCCAGGTAGATATTGTCAAGTTCCGGTGTCATGGCGTTTCATCTACGATACTTCTCTCGTTTGTGCACTGTTGTCACATTTTGTCATTTACAGTGTTTCAAATTGTTTTGTTTATGTTTTGCGTATGAATTTTTGGTATAATTAATTTCTATTATTGATGATAATCAAATATTAAACATAAAAAAAACATATAAAACGATTGAATCAACGAAATTATTCGGATTTTATCTTGATTTGTAAGCCATTATTCCATGCACATTGTCAAATAATATTCCACGCATTGTCGTTCGAAAATGGCGACGACAGTGACCTTGACTAGCCTATTATTGCAGTATTATTGTATTTGGCGCGAAATTTTAAAAGTGCACTTTATGCCTGCAATTGTTTAAATTATCAAAAAACGAAATTGTTTTATTATTTTCGATTTTTTTTCAATTAAAAAAATTAAAATGATGGAAGTTACAACTGATGAAGAGGCACAAGCTGTGCTTATGAATGGTCTTGAAGGCAGTGAATATATTACAATTCAACGAAATCAGGGTGAACCATTGGAAAAAAGTGTTTCACTATTGACACTAAATGGTGAATTAATATCTGAAGGCATGGTTGTTGATATGATTAACGCTGGAGTAGCTGAAGAGTACAATTCTGCCACTCAATACTACGAATCTGACGATCTTTTACCGCACGAATTAACTGAAGTAAGTTTTTACGTGATGATGGTATTTGAAAAGACTATTTTAATGATGTTATTAATGTTTTTAAAGGAAGATCGAAAGCTGGCAGCAGCACTTGTGGCAGTGCAGCTTCAGCAGCAGCAGAAAAATCAACAGCAACTGCACACACCTTCGCAACACGATGATCCAACATTGGCATCGGATGTCAGTCATTTGGCAACACTATCGCCAGTGAATTCATACGCGATTCAAACTATCACCGACACAGTATCCACGGCATACTCATCCTTACAGACATTTAAACGAGTTGGTAGCAATGTTAAGCAAGAATTCATTAATGTTAAGAGTGAATATGATATTGATATATCCGGAGAGAGTAGTGAAGACGCAATAGCACCATTAACTGGTCCTAGACGTTCATTACCGCACAAAAAAAGAATTTCAAAAAAATTGAAACAACAAACGGAGAAGAATTCAACGAAAAAAAATTCATCCAAGAGTAATGGAGACTCTGTAGAGACAAATGCAATATTTGGTCACTCATTTAAGTGTGAAATATGTGGAAATAAATTTAGCGGACAGTTAAAATTCTTTGAACATCTTAAAGTAAGTTTTTACAATAATTCAATTGAATTACGATTTTTTTTATGTGTAATATTTTCTTTTTCTCTGTTTTACAGATTCACTATGAACCGGTGAAGCAAGAATTGAGAATTGCACAAGCTACAAATACAAATATTTCTATTCCTGTTCCGGCAAGTGTACAAACATTTGATAATACGACGATTGAAGAGTTTAGTGAGCCCGAGGACCTTATGGAAGGAATTCGAGGTGTTGGTAAGTTAAATTATCGTTGAAAAAAGCTGTAGAAAAAGATATTTTTGATGAAAAAAATGATTTCCTTGATTTTTTTATAGTTGAAGAAACTGGAGCACGTATTGATGACGAAGGTGAAACAAGTCCACTGTCGGCTGTGAATGATGGAACAAGTCTTTGGGGACTAACTGACATGGCATCGGCTATTAATCCACTGCAAAATGATTCGAATACTTCGAATGATCAGGATTTCGGTGAAAAAAGTAATGGAGCTGACATTACCGATGGTGCTAAGAAAAAAAAAAGTCCAAAATCAAAAAAGACTCAGAGTAAGTTGATTTTTCATGATAAATATGACAATTAAAGACTTATAGAGCTTAATCTCTGCTGAATACTTGGTATTATAGTAGAAAATTAGTATATTGCGCACCTAGGGAAGAAAGTATACTTTTCTCTCAGGGGCCACATACACTTTTTTCTTATAAGCTCAAGGAAACTTTTAATTTTATCGTCTTTTTAGAGGTTGAAAGTGACGAATTTTATTTCGGTGGAAAAAAATGACGCTCGCATCTTTAATATTAGTATCAATGGGGAAATAAATGGACATTTGTTCTTTGCGCCGGGGTAAAATAAGTCACTTTCAATCCGCTAAACAGGGTAAAAAAGTAAACTCATAGGCGTATGAGGATAATTAAATTTTTAAAACTTTTACAAAATTTCAGATGATGAATTGCTGTGTCCAGAATGTGATAGGACTTTCCATCATAAAAATAGTTTAGTTTATCATATGCGATCTCATAGTGGCGAACGGCCTCATCAGTGTGAAATTTGTGGGAAAAGTTTTTTCGCTGCAAGCGCATTAAAAGTAAGTTTATTATTATTTTTTTTTAACCCTAAAATATGAATTAATACCTGGATATGCAAGAGAAAATTATTTAACTAATGATTTCTATTAAGAAATAATAGCTTTTGTTGTAGATTATAAAAAAATCAAACATTTATCAACAAATTTAAAAGATTTTCATAATTCTAAAAATTATTTTCTTGGATAAAACCTGAAGTTTTGTGTGTTTTCTCATGTAAAACCTCATAATTTCAAGTATTTGGTCGCTATTTAAAGAAGAAATATCAATTTTCAAGTGAAAAAAATAAATAAAATTATGCGTTTACCATCAAAAAATCAAGTGTAAAGTTGAAAAAACTATCGAAAAATGAAAATTTAACGTAATTTGAATACTCTTTGTAACGTAAATAACAATATTTTACTACTTTCTCGATACTGAAGTGCTTTTTTCGATGATTTCAGGTGCACAAACGACTTCACAGCGGTGACAAGCCGTACAAATGTGAGGATTGTGGACGTCATTTTCGTCAATGGGGTGATTTAAAGTATCACTCAATGAGTATTCATTCTGAACAACGTCAATTTCAGTGTGAATACTGCGGTAAAGATTTTGCCCGAAAATATTCACTGATTGTACATAGACGTATTCACACGGGTGAAAAAAATTATCGATGCGAATATTGTAACAAGACATTTCGTGCTAGTAGCTATTTGCAAAATCATCGACGAATTCATACGGGTGAAAAACCGCATCCTTGCACAGTGTGTGGAAAAGCATTTCGTGTTCGCAGTGACATGAAACGACACATGCACACGCACAGTCGTGGAGGTCGAACAGATCGTCCGACAAATCGTGCAGCCACTGTAAAAATCGATGCTGGTAATCCGGATGAGACAGAGAGTGAAAAAAACATTCATGCTCGATCATTGATACAAGATCTTGTACAAGAACTCAAACTTGAATCGCCGAATAGTGTGACGGAAATTGGACCACCTGAGGATAATCCGGAAAGCATTTTACCGCATGATCAAGCAGGTCAGGGATTGGAATTTAATGTGAGAAATCGAACTGATCGCAGCCCAGATCGAGATCCACTCGAATCTGTTGATAGAACCGCAGATACTCTGTGAGTAAAATTTTTTTATGTATGAAAATAATTTCAAAAAATTTCAACGTTTTTTGTGATTAACTCGTCAAATCGATGAGATAATAAAAAATATCATAGAAGTTAAATGATAGAAAATTTAATTTCCCATAAATAATGTAGAATACATTTTTTTAATATTTCACTCTATTTTCGCGGAATTTTGAAAAATAAAATTTTTTAAAAATTTGAAATATCTCAAAAACTACGAGAGATAGAGAAAAAATGTTATTCAACATTTTTTGTAGGAAATTTAAAGATAAATTATTTACTTTTAAGAATATTTCTCGTTATCTCGCTTATTTATCGAGTTATCGTCAAAAAACTTGAAAAAAAAGTTACTATATTGAAAAACTTGTGCTAAAATTAATATTAAATGTTTAAATATTAATACATTTGATTGTAATATAATTTTGATTTTTATGTTTGTTGCAGGCAGTATTTTTTTATGTAATTAATCATTACTGTGACATTATTTCACAGTAATGGAAATTAATGAACAATATGAGAGAAAAATTTTACGATCAAACGCAACTCTACGAATATTTATGCATAAATAGTATTCTTCATCATTTTCAATGATTGTAATACTGCATAATGACTATTAACTTTCAACGCAATAATAAATACCTTTTAATTTCCACGAATAATTCCCAAATTTTAATATACTTACATTGAAACCACCTTACTATTTAATTTTATCTTTTTATCAATGGCAAGTTTTCACTCACATTAATTAATCAAATAATAATATAGAATAAATTTTTAATACTCAGTTATACTGTAAATAATTTTTAAGAAAATCACGTGACACTTTATACAAGTGTAAAAATATTTTTCTACGTGATAAACCTTTTTTTTTAACTATTCAATTTTTTTAAATGAATATTTAGAAATGTTTGTTGATTATGTACATTAAAAATTAAATTTTAAAGGTATTGTAAGAATTATTTTATTGCACACCCTTTATGCGAAACAATAGGGTGTGCTCTGCATAATATTTTTACTCACTCTATTCCTGAAGATGTCCATATTAATCAAAAATCCAGGATTTAATCATCTATTATTTTATTTTTGGTCGAAAACGTCGAGAATTTTTTCCAAACTATTCGATTTAATTGCAATATTTAAATTTCCAGCTATTTCTGCACGTGAAATTCTATTGAAAATTTTTTTTCAGTGATTTTGTTTAGAGTTTTATGATGGAAAGGAAAGAAAAAATATTTTTATATATAATACATACCGTTTTGAGTCATTAGCTCGCTGCCAATTGATGTAAAGATCAATAATGACGTGTTCAAGCTGCTGAACAGCGTCAGAATTATCCACCAATTGTTTTTGAATATCATTCTGTGGATTTATTAGTGCTTGATAGTAAGAACTCATTGATTGATTGAGTTCCTCAGTCATTTCCCATCGTTCAATAGTATCTATTATTTTGAATTGATCAATGAGCATTTGCATATGCTTTAATCTCGGTAAAATCATCTCTAAAACTTGAGTCACTGAATTTTTCTCAGTATCTGTGGATTAAGAAACAAAAATTACTCATCTACTCAACTATTATTAGTATAATTAAATTAAAAAATATAGTAAAATAATTTTTATAATTACGGCAATAAACATCGAGCTTGATTTTACGATTTGTGGCTTCTTTTGTCAATAAATCACGTAAAACCATTATTGTAGTAATGCTGTCACTCAAAAAACGGGCACTTCCTTTTCTGCAATCAAATTAAAAATTAGAAAATCAGCTTAAAACAAAAATCTCAATCAATCAATTCATACTATCACGTACGTCACTATAATGCTTCAAAAGTAGTTTTTTTTTTTACTAAATGTTTAGATAACTCAGTAAATAAGCAAAATAACTAAAAATTTTATAAGAGTTAAATAATAGGAAATTTAATTCTCTAAAAAAAATTTGGAATACATTTTTGCAATATTTTGCTTCATTTTCGAGATATTTTAAAAAATGTGAATTTTCAAAAATCAAAAAATACGTGAGATACAAAAAAAAAATTTATTTTATTTTTTTTTTTTTTTAAGAAATTCAATCCCAAATTGTCAAATCTAATAAAAAATTTTGTCATTTTGCTAATTTATTATCAAGTTATCGCCAAAATACCTTTGAAAATTTTTGAAAAAGAAAAAAAAACATGAAATAACGTTGAAAAAGTATGTTGCACTTACTTATACTTGCATTTAAGGACTGTTCCGAGCAATGTCGACACGTAATTCAACGTTACTTCATCATCTTGTAAATTAGGTCTTTCAGAAATGTCTGGAAGAGCTAGACTGAGCCAGGCGTGCATCTATATACAAAAAAATTCATCAATATTACCAAAATTTTAATAAAAAAGTGAACTGCACACCTCAGCGACTGAAAAATTTCCATTGAGCTTCAATTCATTCAGTGGACCACTGCTGGCCTTTTGAAACTCATCGTCATGCATTCTAACATGTAACGACAGTGCATGAATGGGTATTTGAATTTTTCTACAGCATTTCGGCTGGATTTGAGTAGTTACGTAAATTTGTAAACTACCGGATTGTCCCTCGGTCGTTCGGATTTTCATCTCCACACGATTAGTGTTGACTTGACAACGATAAGTAGCTAAAACAAGATTATCTTCCGCCGGATTGCACTCGGAAAAACTGATGACTGCACTGTTACTCTCGTCCAACAGTCGAATTGGAGTATTTGATTGTATTAAAATATTGTCAATTGGTGTATCCAGCTCAATGGATAGTAAGTAAAGTGAGGAAGATCGATCCAGGACCATCCTAATGTTTTTTAAGTATTTTATAAGTAACGTAAAAAAATGTTATAGCTTAAAAGGACAAAATTACCTGTGGTTTACAGACAGCAGCAAAGGGGCAAGCACGGAGCTCGGAGCTGTGTCAAAAGTTCTATCTTCATCCAATTTCGTCTCGAGTTTGAGAATTTCATTTCTCAAAGCATCTATAGCTTGTTGATTGGCAGTTGCTTCTAAAGAACCTGGTGGTTTTGTTGTAAGCCCGAAAATTCGACCGGAAAATGTTGTTACTAAAACTTCTGGATAGCCATGCGAGCCAATAATACCTCCTAACACACTGCTAATACTTTCCCCGGCATTCTGAAAAAAAAGTGTCAAAATCAACGAATAAAAAAAAATTTTTTGTCTTTAATTTTTTTGTTTTTTTTTTAGCAGAATCTGTAAAAACAGGTTATTCGCTTTGTTTTTACTTGAATTAGTTGTAATAATCAATTTTGCAATATTTGACGAAGAAATGAAAAAAAAAAAAATTTTTGTAAATTTTCAGAAGGTATATTACTTCCTTGGAAATCTTGATTTTTTTATTTTTTGCTGATAACTCAATAACTAAGCGTTATAATGGAAAATGTTATGAGAGTAAAATTATCAGAAATTTGATTCCCTATAAAAAATGTAGAATACATTTTTACGATATTTTGATCAGTTTTCGAGATATTTTGAAAAATAAGAATTTCAAAAAAAAAATAATATTTCAAAAACTAAGAAAAATACAAAAAAGTTTATTTAACATTTTTTGTAGGAAATTAAATTTTCTATAAATTAACTAGAGTAAAATTTTTTGCTATCTTGCTTACTTATCGAGTTATCACTAAAAAACCGAAAAAAATTAGGAAAATGACTCGATTGCCAGTATAAACCCCTTTGAAAATTTCATAAAAAAAATTTTTTTTAATTTAATAATATTATAACTTACATACGAGTAACGAAGAATTGGTGGACAATCTCTGTCATCTGGATATCCAAAAACTTGCACAGTGCCATCCTGTCGACCAATGAGTATATCCAAACCATTTTCCAATTCATACGTATCTAAAGCCGTAATTTCTGAGCCAGTCTGTTGCAACAGCCACGTTATACGAATTGTCTTGATACCTTGAAGTATAAGCAACCCAACTAATCCGTCATTGGTACCAACGAGAATTCGATCGCGAAATTCACTACCACCTTCCCTGAAATCAAGCAGTCGGGAATACCGTTGTTTATTTAAATATTTTTTTCTCGTAAAAAAAAAGTTGTTTATTTACCGGTAAAGTGCTAGAACTGTTGGAATACTCGGTAAACGCAATACCATTGGTGCTTTTGTGCTGGATAAAACTCGAATCTGCAAATAATACTACACCATAGCATCGAGAAGAAATTAAATTGAAAAATGTTTTAAAGCTTCTAACCGCACGATCGTTGCATGCTAAAATTGTTACGATAGTGTTAGCATCGCCAAGAGTGAGAATTACATCGTGAATCATTTCTCCAACTAAAAAGGAATCGACATCCTTGCAATTTTTATATCTGTGATAAATATCACGTGCGCAAACTGCTAAATCTGCTTCTAGAACATACCTTATTTTAAAATAATAAATTATTAATACGCAAAAAAAAATGTATATGAGGAAAAACCAAGATATGCTATTTTGTGTGAAAAAACAAAATTAATTTTGATGTTTTTTTTTAGCATATAAACATTAAATTATTGGTTATTCCTCGTATTTTAAAATTTTGTAAATAATTAAATTTTTTTACATTGCTGAAATAGAATTTAAAAGACTAGTCTCAAATTCTAAAAACATTTTTCCCTTTTTTGTAAGTCCTACCACGGAATTTCCATAAGCAATAAATATTTTGTCTTTTGATGTGCCAATTGTTCCTCCTAAAATAATTCTTTCAATTTTTGGACCAGGAAGAGTTTTAAAAAATTGATAAATTCCAGTTTTTTTCATTCCTAAAAAAAATAAAACTTTATAGAAAAAATTGTTTATAATTTTTTTTTTTTTAATTGATTACTTACCATAGAGATGAATAATACCATCGTGATCACCCACGACAAATTTTTGAGGAGCTTTCGAATCACCTTCTGGTAATAATTGAGTAGTTCCTCGAGAAGTAACACCAACAGTAATGTAATCTACTTTTGTAAGCACTAGAGACATTGTTTTGTATTGTTTCACTGAGAGCACACAATACACTGAACAGCTTGTAAATGAATGTTTTGATTATACGACGGTGTCAATGAAACCATGGCAACCCGGTTCGTAAACACACGTTTATTTCAGTTTCTAAATAAATAAATGAAACACCAACAATGAATAACAACGGTCGGTAAAGTTGAAGTTGCAAATTAGCAACAGGGAGTCAGAGAAGTTCTACCGCCATTGTAGCTTTTTATATATATTATGAAGACGTCGAAATTCAGTTTCTCGCGTTCGCCATCTTTGACTGTCACTCAGCTGACGCCAGCATTATTTTGTTCTTTCGTGAGTGTTGCAATGAAAATCTTTTGTCTACAATAATTGCCTATCGCTAGATTAAACTGTTTTGACGTTGAGTAGACAATAAAATATGTGATTTGTTATCAAAACTGTTCGTAAATAGCAAAATGTCAGCGAGTTATTATTTCGTCATTGTCGGTAATGCAGATAACCCACTGTTCGAGTATGATTTTGGCGGGTCAATTAAAGATTCAAAGGTAAAATAAATTTATATAAATTTTATTAGCTATTAAATATTGTAATTCAATAAATTTTCGATTGATTTATGCTTCTCAGAAAGATGATCATGCTCATTTGAATCAATTTATCGCTCACGCTGCTCTCGACTTGGTAGATGAGCACAAATGGAAGACAACAAGTATGCATTTAAAAGTTATTGACAAATTTAATCAATGGTTTGTCAGTGCATTTGTTACTGCAACGCAAATCAAATTTCTCATGGTACATGATACAAAAAATGATGATGGTATCAAGAATTTTTTCAACGAGATGTACGAAACATATATCAAGGTACAAATACATCATTTTTCTCATAATCTAATCATTTAGTAGCCTTTTGGCCTTTAATAATACGATTTTCTTTATTTTTTAGTATGCTATGAATCCCTTTTATAAGATAAACTCTCCAATAAATTCTGTTGGCTTCGAGAAAAAAGCCCAACTCTACGGACGGAAGTATCTGTCATCATAACATGCCTCTTATCTACAAGATTATTATTTTATAAACCTATAAATTGTGTAAATAGTAAGCATTCAAGTATTTTTACTTTCTATTTAAATGAAAAAACAAATATTTATCAACTATAACTGTATTAAACAATTATATATTCAACATCTGGATGTATATGGCGTTGAAAATTTGAAATTAATTAAAAAACCTTATTAGAATGAATTGTTTAAAAATATCAATAATCATCTGTTCATTGATGTCAATTAATGCAGCATTTATTTATACATATGTGTATATACATATATATTTGTTCAACCTTTGCGGTAAGAAAGGTCAAGTGCATCGTCGCGCGCGTTGACGAAAAAAAATTTTTTTTGTCACTGTCAGAAATAAGCTGAATTTAGTTACAATGCTGTGTGTTGACGATAAAAAGGTACAATTATTTCAATATTTAATTTAATTTCTTTGCGTAATATTTTCCATTTCTAATAATAAATAATCGTTTAATTAAAAATTTTCCGAAAATAAAAAAAAAACCGATATGTTGACAGAACTTAACCTCTACTATCTTTATCTGGATAAATGCCGAGAGCGGGGGGGAATAATTTAATACAAACATTATCTAACTCTTCTAATGTTCATGGTCAAATTAGAAAAATATTTACGTTGTCAATTGTTAAAAAAAACCATGACTAAAATGTATTCACCATGTAGAGGTTATGTGATGAGCAGTAGCAGAGGTCTTTGTAATATATATTCATAATAAATACATTTTAGGTGACCTACTTAGTTTATGATACTGTTTGACACTTGCGACGTCATCTGCATGATGTAATCCTGCATTGGAGATGTGTGTGCGAGTTTTTTCTTGTCCACACGATACTCGATTATTAACTATGGCTACTCTCTGCGGTACAGTGAAAAAAAAAAATGGGTCAAGAAATAATCAAAAAATTTTGTCGCATTGTCATTTTGTCAGGACTGATGGATATCTGTTCTGACCAAGTGTCTAATCTAAAAGAGGCAATGCAAAATTCAATTAAAATATTTAAATCCAACAGATCAAGTCATTTTAATTAATAAATTGCAGCCTATACATGCTATTTTGATGACAGCTAGAGAATGATGGTTGTTCTGAAATCTCTGAAACATGGCTCGTTACAGCGATAAGAGAATAGTGATAATAAACGCATAGATACGATTCAATGTTCCCAAGTTATTAATTTAAAGACGAAGGACTCGACACTGAGCATTGTCAGTCGTCAAGAGTCATAGCTTGCTGATAGTACTGGCGGCTTTAGTGGCTAATCACAAAATTATTTATTTATTTATTTAATTTCCAATTTGTTTTTATTACAATGGAATTTTTCCTTCGGGTACGTAGGCTTGTAAATTTTTTTGTATGAGAACAAAATTTTTTAAATCTACACAAATTATATTTTTCAAAAGACTATATTATCATTCTTGCTTGTCATTATGCTCAAGTCATGATAAATAAATGCGCAGTAATACTCCAGTGTGTCCTTGAACAACTATATTCACTAGCAACAATCAACGAATTGCTATAAATAGAAAATTTTTGTTGCAACAAAGTGTGTTTGACTGGAGAATCTGCGCCTGCAAGTTGCCATCTTGTTTTTTCAGTTATAAAAAAAAGAAAATTGATATTAATTACGAAATCACGTGTCATCAATGATAGTAATCTGAATTGTTGTGTTTTCTAGACTCGAGGCCACTCTCGTCAACCATCTGATACTCAAGCTTTCCGGGAGCGTACGAAGAAGGATGCTGAACGCGAGATGCAAAGCGAACTTGATCGACTTCAGGACACTGCTGTACCGCACTTGCAAGCCGCGTTTAAACAGGAGTTTGATGGATTTACAACGCTCTTTCAAAAGTTCCTGCAGGATCAGGGACCGTCGGTTGTTTGGGAACAAATACAAAAACTGCCACAGGGAGCGGTGAGCAAGCACGAATTCAAAATTATCTTTATTATTTGATTAATTGATGGATGTTTTTATATTTTAGATTCGAGACTATGTTTCTCTGCCTGAACCAACTCACGAAGAGGTTCGAAGCATGCTCAATCGCCTGGTTGTCGTAAAATTAAATGGTGGCTTAGGAACAAGCATGGGCTGTCATGGACCTAAATCGTCAATTGTCGTTCGTAATGACCTGACATTCTTGGATTTAACTGTACAACAAATTGAGGTAAACCACGAGTTTCCTATTTTATTTAAAATTTTCGAGACTGATTATTATTATAATTATTGTTATTATTTTAGCACTTGAATAAAAAGTACAACGTGAGTGTGCCGTTGATTCTCATGAATTCATTCAATACTGACGATGAAACTCAACGGATTATTCGCAAGTACAAGGGCCTGGATGTGATTGTTAAAACGTTTAATCAGAGCTGCTACCCCCGAATTAATCGGGAATCACTGTTGCCTACAGCAAAACACTGCAACATCATTGATGATCTCGAGGCGTGAGTTTATATAGCAGTATTATTTTTTACACAAATTTTTTACAATTTATTGAGTGGAATTATTGTGTTAGATGGTATCCACCGGGTCACGGAGATTTTTATGAGAGCTTCCAGCGATCCGGACTGTTGGAGGAGTACGTGAAAGAGGTAATTCAATTGATTTCACTCTGTCAGGATGATTTAAATTGATTTTTAATGCTTTCAGGGTCGTGAATATTGTTTCATCTCGAATATTGATAATTTGGGAGCAACTGTGGATAATAAGATATTGAAACAACTTTTTGAACCCGGTGGCATGCATGAATTTGTCATGGAAGTTACCGATAAAACAAGGGCTGATGTCAAGGTCAATTATTTTTATGTTTTAAAATTGATTCTGATATTGTAGGAGAGTAATCTTGAATTAATTATTTTTTTTTCCTTCCAGGGAGGTACCCTAATTGAATATGAAAATAAATTACGCCTTCTAGAAATTGCCCAAGTGCCTAAGGAACACGTGGAAGAGTTTAAATCCGTGAAAAAGTTCAAGTTTTTCAATACCAATAATCTTTGGGTTAAATTGAGTTGTAAGAAAATTTTTTCATCGGATTTTACGTTTGATTTTGATTAATTTATGGGTATTTATTTGTTTTAATTAATTTTTTATAGCAATTCAGCGCGTTCTAAATGATAAATCGCTCGATTTAGAAATTATTGTCAATACAAAGACGCTGGAGAGTGGACTCAATGTTATTCAGTTGGAAACTGCTGTCGGGGCAGCGATGAAATCATTTGATGGAAGTGTTGGTAGGTGTTATACGTAGAATATTGTCTGTCAGGTAGTGAATTGTGGTGTTTTTTTGTGTTTAGGAATTCATGTGCCACGCAGTCGATTTTTACCCGTAAAGAAAACTTCAGATCTTCTACTTGTCAAAAGTAATTTGTACGATTTGCGCCATGGATCGCTGCTAATGAGTCCTAAACGAATGTTCCCGGAAACTCCACTTATTAAACTTGGAGACAATCATTTTTCAAAGGTAAAATCGTTTTTTAGAATTACCATATCGTATAATGCCAAAAAGTATTTAAAAATGTAGGTACTTTTGAATGATCTCGCAGATTTTGTGACTTTTTTTTGGTTTTTCCTTGATAACTCGGTAAATAAGCGAAATATCGAAAAATATTATTGGAGTTAAATAATTGGAAATTTTATTTTCTATAAAAAATATAGAACAAATTTTTTTGATATTTTGCGTTATTTTTGAGATATTTTGAAAAATAAAAATTTCAAAAAAACAATGATATCTCAAAAACTAAGAGAGATGAAAAAAAGTTTTATTTACATTTTTTGTAGAAAATTTTATCCCTAATATTTTATCTCTCATGAAAATTTTCGATATTTTGCGTATTTACTAAGTTATCGCCAAAAAATCGAAAAAATCACGAAAACTGCGAAATATCTAAAGGGTACCCCTTTGCAAAATTGAAAAAAAAAAAAAAATTCACTTGAATACTTTATGATGTTTAACAATGGTTTTGAAGGTAGTGAACCGTTGTAAAAATTATTATTATCTTTATTTTTAGGTTGAAGAATTTTTGCGCAGATTTGCAAATATTCCCGATCTTCTTGAGCTTGATCATTTAACTGTCTCAGGCGATGTAACATTCGGTCGCGATGTTTCGTTAAGAGGTACAGTTATTATTATTGCCAATCATGGTGATCGTATTGATCTTCCGTCCGGGACACTTTTGGAGAACAAAATTGTTTCGGGTAATCTCCGCATCTTAGATCACTAGTTAAATATTTTTGTAAGATTGAAAAATATATATATATATATATTATATATATATAGCCTCATGGATATTGTAAATTACGTTATTTTATTGAACTCAAGTAATCTAGACATAGACTTTATCTGGTGTTATTTTGCCTGACTATTTTATGTAAATATTTCGTGTGTGATTTTCAATGAATTTATGACTGATGTATACAACATTTTTTAATGATTGCTAATAACCAAATGTGAATTAATTGACAAAATCATCAAAATATTTATATTATTGAAAAGGAAAAAAAAATATCAGTAATCAATTAAAAAAAGTTTTTTTTTTTTTTATTTTTTTTCGCGAAAAAAAAAATTCTATCAAAAAAAAAAAATCAAAATTGAATTTTTCAATCTATAAATTTTTTTTTTACATATTTTCACCAAAATTGGACGGCTTTTGCATGATATATATTTTATCCACAGGATATAGATTGATTAATTGAATGAAAAAATATTCCAATTACATTTCATTTCATTTCATTTTTTGCAATAATTAATTAATTAATTGACATTTAAAATATATATCCATGAAAAAATAAAATAAAATTCATAAAATTTACCGTTGATTTCTATAGATTATTAGGATGGCGCAAAAAATCGACTATTTTGGTTTTTTTGCGCCAGACTAATGATTGTTGACACATTTTTTTCTTTTTTTTTGATTCTTTAGTAACGGTGTAGTGATATGCGACGATAGATTGTAAAATCCTATTCAGAACTGAATATTTAGATTGAGCTAGTTTTTGGTAGGGTTTTTATACTGGCATTGTCACGTTGACGTTCGTGAAATTCTTGAAAACACGGTACAATGCACAAATTTATCTGGCACTCGGGGCAATGATACTTAGTTTTTCGTCTCAGCGTGCGTCCATGAGTATCAACGGTGTTCCAGCAGTGATTGCAGCCCAATGCAGGCCCCGGTCGTTGTACCGGACAGTGACCGAGCCGTAAATCACCACTTCCCTCCCGAGAACTCGTCCTGCTCTCCGAACTCAACTATAAAACCAGGAAAAAAAAATTCAAACATCCATCCAACGGAAAAAAATCGTTTTATTTACCTGCGGTGTTGAGGAACTTCTTAAAAATTCCGCCGGGATGATTCGTAAGCCCGTGCTCGATGTTGCCGAGCTTTCTTTCAACACTCGAGAGTCTGAGTGGCCTTGTTCGATTTTTATTTGAGGAATGGAATCAACCGGACTGACAGATCTGCCGGGATATTCGGGATTCGAGTGTTGACGTTGCATCCAGTAACTGGAGGACGAACTTTGCGTAGGTAACAGTGGGTGAGAGTGCTGTTTCACCAGATAAGTCGGCTGGGGAACGGTCAATAAATTCGTGCATGTCGTGACGGTCAAGAGAGTCTGCTTGTTGGACGCCGCTGCAGGCGGTTCAGTTTCTGATGGCCACTGTTGCGGAAGAATCACGGATGACGGAAGATTCAGGGTCGGCATGACGGCCTGTGCTGCAGGCGATGAGACCCGAGATCCTGGCTCACTTTCGGGCGATGGGTGTCCCGGTTCTGCTTCCTTTTTCACGCGAGGCTGTCGCATCAAAAGCAAACGTCCACGTTTTGCCTCCATTTGCTTACCCTGATAAGCTGAAAAATAAAGTAAAAAATAATTAAATCAATCTTTTTTTTAAACTCAAAAGAAAAATATGAGACAAAAAATTTTCTATTATAAATTGTCACTAAAAAAAAAAAGTTAATTTTATGTCGATTTAAATTAAAAAAATTTTTTTTTTACAAAGGTAATATTAATAATTTCGATATTTTTTACGCATCTTTTTACACAGTTTATTGATTCGTAAACAAATTTATTCAATCTACAAATACGATTAGGCGATAAATCAATTTTTAATAATATTTGACACTTAAAATCCTTCATTAGGATTTTTATTTTTTTATTTTAATAATTAATAGCACGGTGATATAGTTTAAAAAATAAATTTATATATTGAAATTGAAAAAAAAAATTTTTAATCAAATTAATTTACAAATAAAAATGATAAATAATAACCCAACCCATGAAATAATAATTAAATTAAATAAGTAATTATATACTGTTATTTTATAGAAATACTAATGCATTTTGTTCGCGTTTGGATTTTATTTGTGTCAATTAATCCAAAAAAATATATTAAGTAGTATATATATCAACAATATTTATAGTAAATAAAAAATTGTTGCACTGGTGTTTTTTTTTCTTCATTTGCTTACAGATAATTACATATTGGAGCGCCAGGAACACATAATTATTTATTATTATAAAAGCCAACTTTGTCAATAGTCTAACGACACGAATAGTTTTAATAATTAGTAAATCATATTTATCCCGTATTTATAGAGGAAATATTTCAACGTAATCATTGAAAAGACTCGTTTTTTTTTACTAAACAATCTAGTAATACGATATCGAGGCATAGTGAAAAGAGATTTTTTTGTATTTGTATACAAATATTATAAGAATTAAGAGACTTATGAAATTTTATTGTAGAACCTTTTTTTCGTGACCGATAAAAAATATCGCATATCAATAATGACAAAATGACGTATATTTTTTTGCATATTTCGAAGTTTTTATCGATAATTCAATAAGTAAACACAATCTTGAAGGATTTCATTGAAATCCATTTATTGAGAATTAAATTATCGAAAAAAGAGTTGAAATAAATTTTATTCAATCTCCCGCAATTTATGAGATATTTCAGTTTTTTTTTTTAATTCGTATTTTTCAAAATATCTCAAAAATGATGCAAAATTCGAATAAATTTTATTTAACCTTTTTTATAGGAAATTTAATTTTCTAAAATTCGATTCTCATGAAATTTTTCGCTATCTTGCTTACATATCGAGTTATCAGTAAAAAAAAAAACAGTAAATCATGTAGTTCACAGTTTCAATGAATTTCTCGGTGAAATATACAAAAATATATATATATATATACCATTTTGGCATTAGTGACGCAATATTGCACGAAAGATACTCGGATATTCGTCACTTTTTTTCTTACATCCTATATATATATCTCATAAACAATTTATTTCGCTACGAAAAAAAATCGAGAAAAAAATCACGCCCTCTCGATTAATATTCTATCAAAGCCGAAATTAAAAAAACACAAAAAAAATGTAAGATCAATACATAATTAAAAAAAAAAAAACTTTTAAATTAATATTTTTCGTAGCGAAATTTCGGCCAGGATTGTTTTAAGCACATATTTTCTTATAAAAATGTCATTCAACATTGTCATGGCCGACAGAGTTTATAATTAAAAATAACTAATAAAACATTTCCATGCGAGTAAGTATTCTATACAATATATCGTGTATGTGATACCACTACAATATTAGCGTCCTCGAGAATAACACACGACACTCGCGATTTAGACGGTTGAATTATGATTTTTTGTACACGAGATATAATTAAAGTTTTTTCACATGGCATTGTAATTGACCCCGTGTAAATTAATAGGCATGGTAGAGTTGCCAATGGGATAATCAATGTGCCTATTGTCAACGTAGGGAGAAAGCATTGGATGTGATGAGTGGGCCGGAAGCATGTTGTGCGGATTGTGGACATTGTGAGGACTGTGAGGAGTCGGAGGTGGACCCATTGGAGCTGGACTCTGTGGATCCAGTGGATCGCCAGATTGTGCGGCCTGTTGGGCCGCTTGTGACGACGTTGGCGGCGGTGGCGATGAATTTGTCTCTTGTTTCACTCGCGACTTGACGCTCGGTCGTGTGTTTGGATAACCGCGCTTTTTATATTCCAGCCAAAGCGTGCGATTATTAACACCAAACATTCGTGCAGCTTTGCAAAAACCTATTCCACCAAAACGCACGGCATCGAGAGCTCGAATAAAATTTTCATCTGCCTGCGGATTAGTTGATCTTTTTCTCTTAACAGTGGCCTGTGGACTGGCGCATGGACTCGGACAGCTATTAGAACATTGCGGCGATACGCCGCCGGGTGATGAATACTGAACAGACCCATGCGATGAATTGGAATAGTTGGTCAATGCACAACTAGAGCCAGTGGTGTTGGCACCCGAGTACTGTTCGCCGATGTTTGATGCCGCCGTTATTTCAGGCGATGTGAATGCCGATGATGCTTGGACCGACAGATTCGTTTGACACGAGGATAGAGCGAAACGTGGATACGTATGCTCCATGATTGTCCATTGCAATCCTGTGGAACAGACCAATTCATTCGTTGGTCAGAGGATAGTGTCATTTGTCATCATCAAAATTATACAAGATAAAAAAAAAAGTAGTATACATCGAGGAAAAAAAATGTATCAAATACTATAGACTATACAGGCTGTCTTGAAAAAGGTGCATTCTAAATGCGGGTATTGAGTGGAAAGTTGAGGGCGGTCAAATTTTTTTCGACGAGTAGATATTGAAATATTTAAATTTTAATGTGATCAATCAGCGCGTAGGTTTGATTTTTAGATCTGCCCCTTTACTTAAATAGAATAAGTAAAAACAAAAAAGTGCATGGATCGAAATAAATTTTTTAACGAAGCTAAGATCACGGTATTTATTTAGGACTGTATTTTAAAGAACTTTGAGCGAGATTTTCGAAAGTACTCTGAGCAAGATTTGCTCAAGGCCTGTGAAGAGGACGCCCAGAAGACTCTTGAGGAACGACTTCCTGAAGAATTTTTAGGAGGACATTGCGGAGGACTACGAGGAGGACTGTCAGAAGGATATTGATAAGGACATTGAGGAGGACTTCCAGTAGGATATTGATGAGGTCATTGAGGAGGACTACGAGAAGGATTGGCTAAAAAACTGTGGGAAAGACTTTCAGAAGGACCTTAAAGAGAATTTTAAAAGTCTTTTTGGGAGTCCATTTCATTGTCCTGATCAATATCCTTCTGGAAGTTCTCGTTGTAGTCCTCTAGCTGGTCCTGCTCAGTGTGCTCTTGAAAATCGTGCTGAAAAGTCCTCAAAAATACACTCCTGCATGAATGCCATGATCTTAGCTTTCGTTACGGAATTTAATTCGATCTGCGCACTTTTTTGTTTTTACTTATTCCGTTTATATAAATGGGGGCGGATCTGAAAATGAAAATTAACACTGATTGATCACATTTAAACCTGAATATCTCAAAATCTACTGGTCGAAAAAAAATTTTACCCTGTCCCAACTTTCGACTAAAAATCGAATTCTGTATAGGACCGTATATTTCGAATGCACCTTTTTTTAAAAACACCCTGTATCAATATAAGGCCTGAACAAAATCGTTCAGAAATTTCGAGTATATAGCAATACAGAAAAATTTGAGATATATATATATATATATTGCCTCTGCAGAGTTTACTTTAAAAATATAATATAAATAAAAAAAATTATTTATAAACATGGTATGGCACAGATACATAATCAAGCATAGCATCAGTGATCAAAACAACTGGGATTATTTGAAAAAATGGCTGATATGAGAGGGAAGCACACATACGCACGTGGAAAGCAATTTTTCTTTTTTTTTATTGGATAATTTACTGATTTACTAGGTATGTATCTGTGTGTGCCATTATTGAAAATATTTTGAGCTATTGCAGAAGCAATAAAATTTTTTTTCCCATTGTTTTTTTCTTTTTTAGTTTATATTTTTATATATCCACTCTATGATCATGTCAAACGTCTGTTGATTCCGTTGTGCAACATACTTGAACGCATCTGTGCCAGCATATATTACACAATTGAGCTTAGGCTCATAAACATGCAAAGATATCATAGTATAATTGCTAGATTATTTCTACGGAAAGCGAAATTCTTCTAGTTTAGTCTAAGCCAACGTAAAAATCTCGTCTATATTAATAGAACCCAATTGTAAGCACAACTGTGTATTTTTTCAGGTGCGAAAAAAAAAACAACGTAATTTTTCTAAAGCCGCTGATTGGAAAACACACAGTCCAAACTGTGCTGTCATTTTCCGATAAAGCTATTTAAGGAGGTTCTCATAAAGAATTTCTTTCAATAAAGTAGTGGAAATTAATTGAAAAATATTTTTGTCTTTTTACGTTTGTTGTGGAATTTATTTTTCATACTAAAATCCTTGGAACCTCCTTAAAGTTTATATTTTTGTATATCGTTCAAGAGGTACATATTGTTAGATATTTTTTTACTCAGCGTGAAAAATCTTACCTTGATGCGTTGGACCTTGCGAAGTATGTGAACTCTGTCCTGTATGTACTCCCGATTGCTGACTCACTTCCTGTATCGGAGTATCACTTTGTGCAGGTGTAGCTGTTGATCGAGTTTCCATGTTACTAATCTAGAAAATGAGATTTTATCATGAATTAAAGCCTGATGATGCAGAAGATTTCATCGGAATAATGTCAAACATCAATTTCTAGAATATAGATGCGATTGGAAGAATTATTTTTCTGCTAATAATTCGACTAAAGATCAAATTCAAGGCACAAAAAAAATTGATTTTATAGAAAATAATTGTTTATTCTAGTTGTAAACCCGTCTATATTTTGCGATTATTCGCTGGGTTAAACTTACAATTGATATTTCGTCTTCGTCGATACTTCCTTGAGAATCTGTGGTGACAGTTCCAGTACGTCTAGAATTACTGCCCGATTGCGAGAGTATTTGCAGCTCTGGTTTCACAATATTTGTGGCTACTAGTGTAATTTCATTGACTTCCTCAAGTTTGTCCATTGATCCAGACGTCGAGCCAGTCGACACTTTCCTCAGTCGTTTTCGTCGGAACGACGGAGACAGGGGAGACGGACCAGGAGAGCAAGATTCACCTCTATCACCACCACTTGGTTCACTGCTACCGCTTGGCCACTTGGTTAATGACGCTGTGTGCATTTCAGCTAATCCCTTAATTTTCAAACTCTCAGCTGTCTGGAAAATCAGTAATATAATTTTTATTTAACTTAAATGTAAATGAAAATCTAAATTTTTACCTTTATAATTGCAGGTAATTGTTCTTGAGATACATTAACTTCACCATAGTACATAAAATCCACCATTATCTTCAAATCCGAAAATTTTACATCTTTAAGAATAACAATAGGATGTTGACACGGATTAACAGTGAATAAAGATTGGAAATATGTACTGCAAGCTGACAGCACGACTTTGTGGGCTTGAAGATGTCTGCCTTCAGCAGCAAGAGTAACATCCACTAAAGCCTCATTGCTCAACAATGTTGAAAATACTGAGATAAAATTCGGTTGATGATTATTCCACCGCAGACAAAATTGCTCCATGGACATAGTATTTCAATAGCGTTAATTGTTGATATTTGATATTTAACTGTAAAAAAAACACACAAAGAAAATTATTAGTATTGATAGAAAATTTAATTATTCATCAAAAACACATTTTTTTCGTCATTGACGATTCGTATTTTTTCTAAACAATGTTTAATGTTTTAGAGTTAGATGAATTATTAGACAAATTGATGTTGAAATTTTTAGATTTCGACTGAAATATTCGTGTTTTAATGTATAATTATGATTACCTTCACAGGATGAAGCAAAAACGTAAAACTGGCAGCAAATTCATGGGCTGATCACATATTTTTACTCTATGTAAAACTGAAAATCTGTCTTGAGTCAATTCAACAGCCATATACGATGCTAAAAGTAAAACTCAATGCCGACGTTTACACGAGGAAAAACACCCACAGCTTCACGTTCTTTGTATTATAATAATTTTTACGAATACAATTATTTTAGAAATATCTAATAAATAATAATATATACACAAAATTAACAATTTTACACAGTTTCTAGATGACAAAATGCTCCTGTACGCTTGGTGTTTGCTAATTTTACCAAGGTACAAAACCGATGACGCTTGTGTAACTTACGAATGACGTCACTACAGAGAAATCATATCTATTGCGTCGCAATTAAAACTTGGCATTATCCAAATATATTGTAACTAGATAAAACGATATGCTTAGGTATGCCACTATTCATTAGAAATCACCAAATTGAAAAGTATAATCACTGGCTCGACGGTCATAAATCAAAATGATCAATACGCTTGGGGGGGGGGTTACCAAGTCGATAAAGTAGATCCCGCTTATTGCGACACTAGCGACGCTATAGTTCAAACAAATTTTGTTTTATACAATTTGAAAAAACAATAATAATAAAAAAAATTAAAATCCTAATAGACAATATTTCAAATTTCTGACAATGTTTAAAAATTTTTTTTTTTAGAGATATTCGGCAAATTCCTAAAGATTCTACGTTCATTTTTTTTTAATTCTATATTTTTTATATTAATATATATTATTTTCACTTATTTTGGTAAAACAGTTTGATATATGAAATATATGTAATAAAAAAATTGTAATATTGAATAATGCGCGCGGGGGTGGGTCGCGCGCGTGTGAGAGTAGAGACCTAGCGGTAATTTAGATAACTAAACAGTCGTCCGAGTAGAGGGGGCACCGCACAAAATTCATTCTAGTCCATAACATTTGTTATCTGTTATATCTATGGTTGAGATCATCAGTGGAGGTATATATGTATTTCCCATAGTCCTTTTGTCACTATTGCAAGATGGCTTGATTCACAATAGGTATTAAGTTTTACACGAGTTTTTTTCATCGCATAAATAAATTTCGTGGCAGACGCGAGTGTGCATCACTGTGTTCGCCATTGATCACAAGGAGCGACAGCAGCCGAAATGGAAGAGAATCAAACATCGGAAAGTGTCGCTGTATTACCGGACATGTCCGAACCATTAACGAGTGAAACCGAGGAGGCGTCAAGTTTGACGACTGAGCACGAAGCTCACCCGGTTGCAGTTGCAGCAAGCGTTACTTCAGTCCAAGGAGTGTCAAACGTCCAGAGTGTCGGAGTCCCAGTCTCACTACCGGTAGGCTCAATAATTGGAGTCGCCAATTCAAGTAATGGAACGACATTTAATGTCATTACCTCAGACCAATTGCAGGTACAATTATTCATTAAATATTTCACCTAAGTAGTTATAAAATATTTATTTATTCACTTGATTATCCCTGTAGCTGCAGGGATCGGGTCAATTTAAGCAAATGCTGTGCGTTGACAATGGTTTCATATGTGAGCCGAGGCACGACAAGGACGCGGACCCGCTTCGCTGGGGCGGAGAGCTCAAAACAACGCATATCGTTATTCAAAACAGCGCTGAGGAGCCTGAACCAGAACAGATTCACGTTGCAACGGGACATACCCAGCCGATTTGTAGCTGGACTGAGTCGGCGAATATGGCCGTATTGCCCGTGAGATGTAAAAATACAAATGCCGAGCTGCACAAGAGCCGTTTCGGCTCGGGAGGTCGTGGAAAGTGTATAAAACTGGGTAACGAGTGGCACACACCGAGTGAATTTGAAGCTCTGTGTGGTCGAGCATCGAGCAAAGATTGGAAACGAAGTATCCGCTTTGGTGGTCGAAGTTTGCAGACATTAATTGAGGAGAATATTTTAAAGCCTCATGCTACATCGTGTACCTGCGCTGCGTGCTGTGACGATGATAGTGCCAGTGGTCCTGTGCGTCTTTTCACGCCGTACAAGCGTCGAAGAAGAGCCAGAGACTGCTCTGACACTGAGGGACCACCGCGAAAGATGAAAAACGAGGATTCACGGGAGAATAGTAACAATGACGAGAGCGGAGATGATATCACGGTTGCGGAGAAGGAAATTTGGCCACAGTATGTTTCAACTGATGGAATTGTTGTGCATCACACTCAGGATCAAGAAACTGTCATTCAAACGATGCACAGCGAGAATGGACAGAGTGAGGATGCATTTAAGAAGCTGGAGGATATTTCAAATAAAATATTAAAGTTGGCATATGACTTTAAACGAAATTTGGACGAAGCAAAAGAATTATTTCGTCAACAGCGTCGAGAACAGGCGCTTGTAGCACAACTGGGCGCCAGAGGAGACGTTATCGAAGCTGTCGGTCTAGAGCCTGCTGCAAATTCTCACAATAAAAAAGTATATTTTGAGATTATATACGAGTCATGGATGTAGCGTGAGGAGAATAGCAATGTATTTACGTTTTGTTTCAGTGTGCCAACTGTAATCGCGAGGCATTTGCAGAGTGCTCACTCTGCAGACGCACGCCATACTGCTCAATTTTTTGCCAGAGAAAAGATTGGAGCAGTCATCAAGTAGAATGTGTTCGCGGTGCTGCTGAAACAGTAATGCTTATTGTTGAAAGCAGCAATGCTGATTCGGCAACAATTTCTACAGTAACTGAAGAACAATAAGTAAATTATAGACTATTTTTAACAGGAAAAATATTAATTAATTAATTAATTAATTAATATAGTCCACTACAGTATCTTTTATTAATATACTATAAAATTTATGATGATGATAATCCTATACATCTGCTAGAAGCGTTGTAAATATATTTTGTGTATTGATTAATCGTACACAAAATTCATCACTACCATTTTTCGTTTAGTTTTTATGGAAACATTTATATAGCATTAAATTTTTTTTTTTTTCTTTGAGTTTATTATTTCATTTTAATTAATAATAATATCACAATAAATGGATTGTTTGCTTACCATTTCACCATATATGTACGCAAATTTTGTTGCAACATCGTGTCACTCATGTCAAAAGAGCGTATGTTTTTTAAAAAAAATTAACGACTGTATATTATTTGTAAAACAAATAAGAATAAATTGTAAAACATTTGGTTGAAAGAAGGATTGTTTTTTTTGTGAAATTTTAAAAATGGTAAGTCCCTTGGATTAGTTAAATTATTATTAGAGGTTTAATTTTCTACAAAAAAGGTCAAATTAACTTTTTTGTATTTTTTTTAGTTATTGAGATATTTCCATTTTTATTTTTTTAAATATCTCGAAAACTAGGGAAAATATCGAAAAAGTTTATTCAACATTTTTTGTAGAGAATAAAATTTCTGATAATTTCACTTAAATGATCTTTTTCATTTTTTCGCCTAGTTACAAAGTTGACAAAAAAAAAAAAAAACAAAAATCATGAAAATTTTCAGACAATTTTATAAGTTTTTTTTTTTTCGTTTTTCCATCAACAGTCATAAAATTCTTAGTTAAAATTACCGATGGGGAAAGACAAAACCGATATTGTTTTTTAAAAAAATTTTTTTTTTCGTTTTTTTTTTTACATTTAATAATTCCCATAGTGTTTTAGTCGATACAAATATGCATTGTTCTTGTTGTTGGATACTGCTAAGTAACCACTTGCTGGTGAAAAATCAATTGCAATAGGATTGTGGATAACTGTGCGAAAAGTTGGAAAATTTGAAAATACATTGAATGAAGGTAAATGCACCATTTTAAAAGCATTCTCTTTGAATTCAGAGGCTAATGCCAGTATTTCCGATGTAGGATTAAATTTCAATGATGTAATTGGTGTTACTAGATTTAAAATAATTTTTAAAGGTTTTGGAATGCGCTCCTTTTTTACGCTATTTATGTCATAAATGTTGACAACGCCCTGTTTACTTCCTGTGGCTAAAAATTGATTATTTGGCGATACAGCAACAGCCCCACTTGATATACATCCATCGTCGATAGCTCGATTTATACAGGATCTACTGTTGACGTCCCAGAAATAAATTTCTTCACTCTCTGCAATTAGAACAAACAAAAAAAAAAAAAATAATTTTTACACTCGTAACAATCAAAGGAAAAAATATATTTTTCTCCAAAAAAATCTGTTCATTTTTTGCCGATTACTCGGCAACTAAGCATTATATCAAAAAATGTTATCAGAGTTGAATAATTTAGAATTAAATTTTCTACAAAATATCTAGAATAAAATTTTTCAGTATCTATTAATAAAGTATATTTCATACCTCCATGAGTAATTAAAGTTTTACTGTCCGGTGTAAATGCCAGTGCGCGACATTTTCTATTCATTTTCAATGTATCAATTAATTCCTTTGATTTAGATGAGAGTAAATAAACCTCCCCAAATTGACCAGGCACTGCTAGCAAATTTCCATCCGGAGAAACTTGAAATTTCTGTTGAAAAAAATGTATTTACTGTTAATTTATATATTTTTCAAAGATTACTTATCATTTAACCAACCTGCATCGATGTAACATCGTGTGGCAATTCACATTTGTAGACTTTTCCACTTATCAGGTCATAGATTTGACTGTATTTACGTCTTCGTGATGCTAGAAGTATTTCATTACCCTCGCGTAGGAAACTCGCTGTATTTATTGGAAATTTATCGAATTTTATGCTCTGCAACTTGGTATTTTCACGGCCGTCAATCTATTCAGGAAAAATGGATGTTAGTTATTGAATAAAATCGAAATTCAGACAACAATTCACCTGGAAAACTGAGACAATTCCGGCCAGCCCGGCCACAAAAGCCACTGTAGACGTAGGATGGAATTGTAAACTCGTTATTATTGGACCCTCATTGTGAGTTTCTTGATTAATATCTTTCAGAGCCTTCAGATCAATAATTCCACGAGGTAGTTTTTTCGAATCGGATGGCACAATGTGATTACTGTGCTTCAATAAGTCAGTATCCTCATCGCTCAGTTCACCATTGTCTGTCTTAATTTCCGCCCATTTTGGAGTACCAACAAGCTGAGTAAATTTTTTGTCCAACAATTCTTTGTAGTTTTTTTCCAATCTCCCAGGAGGTAATCGCCGTTGTTGAACGGCGAGAGCATCATCAATACTGACAAACCATAAAATTTCATTATTAATTGAATTTTACAGCTCGTAATCTGATTTTTAAAGAACTTACGAATATTTCTCGTCATCATCATCGACCCATGCTGGCTTTATTTTGTCATCAGAGTCCACTGCATAGATTTCATCCGTCTTGGATTCGGAATCACTGAGTTCATCATCAGATTTTGTTGACAAACTGTCTGAATCCGCGTCCTCGTGCTCACCAGTGTTCTCCTCTGCTTCTTCGGGATCATCAGTACCTTGTGCTTGTGAAGATGGTGTAGTTTTATCCAGTAAATTTTCCAATACATCCTTTGAATCCCCAAACACTAATCGTTCTAACCTATAAAAAATAGCGCACGATCAGTATAAATGAAAAATCACTGCAAAAATCATGTTTCATCGGTACCTTGCTTCTTCTACAGGGTCGTAGGATATTTTTGCCTTTTTTGCTTTTGGAGGCAACATTTTCTGAATAAAATCTGACTTTTTTCGTCGTGGCTAAGTATTGTATTATCCAAGATGTAACGCGTGAGTCAATTTTTTTTCAAGTGTAATATATATCAATATGTATGGCGACAACACAAAAAGGGCTGGAGAGTGGATAGAGGAGAAAAATCTCCATGACCATGGCCATTTAGTCGTGTACCGTCGGTAGGTAAATCAAAATGTGGTGGTGCAGCAGAGCAAGGCTGGATTTACATGGTGCGTTGTTTTAACGCTGCGTTAAAATAACGCACCATGTAAATCCAGCCATTTATATCTTTCCACAACAGCTGATCGACGCCATCTTGGTGTAAATTGTAAAATCGATATTAGTCTGTCTCTCTCTGTCTCGTACAAATTCGTGACGGCAAATGCATAGCAAATAAATAGAAATATCCACGAAATTGAGTGGTGTTTACGAATTGATGTTAATCTAGGGATCTTAATCAATTATTCCACAGCACATAACTTGCGTTGTACGGATCTTACATGCGAGGAAATGAGTTTACAATAGTGATATTTGACAGCGTATTTTGAGGTTAAGGTTTTTACTCGATAACATTTTATTTTTATAGTTGCAAGTGAGAAAATGTTAATTAAAGTAAATTGTTTTGATTCTTAGGGTCATGATTCGAAGGATCCCGGACGCATCAGGACAGGCAGCAGTAGCAGCAGCAGTGCCCACCAGGAGTTGCAGATTCAAGTCTATTTGAGGGTTTCAACGATTAAAAATATACAATATCAGACAGAGTTATGCATAAATTGGGCGCTATGTTTACATTAGTGTTAACTAAAGTTGAGAAGATTCGATAACTATGTAGTTTACACTTTCTTAAATAGTGTTCTGTTGTAGAAAATCAGTCCTGTAGTCATTTTTAGATGTTTATTTGATAAATCAATTAATCTATCACCGGTAGAACACCCTTAGAAGTCAATAATTTTGTATACAGCTGTATAGGGTCTTTGAAGTGTGTCTCTAGCTAGTTTAATAGTTCGACATCGTGTAAATGGCCTCAGAACTTCGCAAATAGTTATTTAAATAATTTTAAAGACAATTCTTCGTTTTTACGCCTGCTTAATTGGTTGTCGGGGCTCAAGACTATTGAGAGTGACAAATTTACATGTAACTTTTCACGCTGGATGTGGACAATGCACCTGATTAATCCGTCGAGTTTTTTTGCAGTAAAGCTGAATCCTGACTACACAATTACAATGGCCGGGAGCTGCTGGGCAACCTGGAGTAACTCGAGGCATTCTGTTGATTCCAATTCACGTCTTGGAACTCAGTCACTCGTAGAAGCATCATGAGGATCAGCATCCTGGCGTTGCTAACTCCAACGTGAAATCACAGGTGACAGTAATGTTGCGTTTAGTTTTTTTAACAATTTTTCACGTGTTAATATCTGTATTTTTTCAGCTAGTGGCTTGACTTTTGCCAGAGCTGACTGCAAAATCAGTGCTGATGACTTTTGGCACGACTATGCAGTTATTCAAGGCCGATCTTGAATCTTTGACCGAGTTATGGTGTTTAAAACAACATTTAAATTGGTGAGTTTGTGTATGTTTATGTTTTCCCATGACGTTATCAACTTTTCTCGCAACAATTGGATTTTTTTTCGAATATGATAAACAAACTTCTGTATTAGAAGACATTTTTTGGGAAAGTTCTAGTTACTTGTTGAGTTTTCATGCTTCATAATTTAATTTAAATCGTTTTTGATGCCAGACAACAATTAGAAATCATGTAAAATTAATTTTGACGTGCAAATAGTTATTTAAATTATTTTAAAGACAATTCTTTGTTTTTACGCCTGCTTAATTGGTTGTCGGGGCTCAAGACTATTGAGAGAGACAAATTTTCATGTAACTTTTCACGCTGGATGTGGACAATGCACCTGATTTATCCGTCGAGTTTTTTTGCAGTAAAGCTGAATCCTGACTACACAATTACAATGGCCGGGAGCTGCTGGGCAACCTGGAGTAACTCGAGGCATTCTGTTGATTCCAATTCACGTCTTGGAACTCAGTCACTCGTAGAAGCATCATGAGGATCAGCATCCTGGCGTTGCTAACTCCAACGTGAAATCACAGGTGACAGTAATGTTGCGTTTAGTTTTTTTAACAATTTTTCACGTGTTAATATCTGTATTTTTTCAGCTAGTGGCTTGACTTTTGCCAGAGCTGACTGCAAAATCAGTGCTGATGACTTTTGGCACGACTATGCAGTTATTCAAGGCCGATCTTGAATCTTTGACCGAGTTATGGTGTTTAAAACAACATTTAAATTGGTGAGTTTGTGTATGTTTATGTTTTCCCATGACGTTATCAACTTTTCTCACAACAATTGGATTTTTTTTCGAATATGATAAACAAACTTCTGTATTAGAAGACATTTTTTGGGAAAGTTCTAGTTACTTGTTGAGTTTTCATGCTTCATAATTTAATTTAAATCGTTTTTGATGCCAGACAACAATTAGAAATCATGTAAAATTAATTTTGACGTAAAAGTTAATTTAATTTAATGATATTTTGTGTGACAGTTGGATGTTAACAACCAATATAAAGTCCTGTAAGCAGCTAAAAGACTTGACATGCATTTGAATTTTATTTTCAGGTTATTAACAACCAGATACAGCTTGATGATCATGATACTGACACCATGGTCGTCTTCGAGGGGCGCAACGACAGCCCCATCCAAACGCAAAATGTCCATTTTCGTCGCCCAGAACGTCGAGTTCAACCGGAAATTTATCATTGCCGGCCTCAGGAAGGCTATAACTCTCGCGACAGGGCTTGCAGAATCTCATCTTCCTGAAATAAGCAATATTTCTGTCTTTCCATATCCAGCCTATTTATACAATATTAATATTTCCATTGATACTCGGTATTATTGGGCTGAAAATTTTTCATTTAAATTATTTTCAATTAGTTTGTTTCTTTTATATAAAAGTCTCTGAAATTATATCTTAATTATAGTTTTACGATTTTTTTAGGGACTTTAAAGAACTTTGAAACATTTTTATAAGGGAATAATTATAATTAATTAATTTTCAAGCTAATTTGACAGCTGAATTGTCACTTGTACAGAAAGTTTTAAGTTAAAATATTGTGTCATATTGTTTTTAACTATTATAATTAATTAATTTTCAAGCTAATTTGACAGCTGAATTGTCACTTGTACAGAAAGTTTTAAGTTAAAATATTGTGTCATATTGTTTTTAACAAAAATCCATAACAATCAAACAAAATATTATGTTGACAGCTGAATTGTCACTTGTACAGAAAGTTTTAAGTTAAAATATTGTGTCATATTGTTTTTAACAAAAATCCATAACAATCAAACAAAATATTATGTTATTTCAAGTAATATATTGATAAATGAGGACATTCATCCATATAATGCATTATTTTTAATAATTTAAATTAATTTCGATGATTTAATTTCACTATCTATTGGATGAAGCTAAAAGACTAACATTTAAAATTGTTAAACCATGTTAAATAGCGTAAGAATTGAATAAAAATCAATTATTTAATCATAAACAATTACAAATGAATTATTTATCCCTCGAAAATTCAAATTTTTCAATATCTAGAACGAGCCTGCCAAGGAAAACACGAAATTTGCTGAGAAAAATTTCAAGATGTATCAGGATCACATGAGACTAAAAGAGGTCTATCGGGTGAAATATTAAAGTTTCCTGGATTACCTACAGTAAAAAGAGAAATTTTGATATTTGGGTTCACCTTTTCATCGCTAGATGGCGTTGCCAACCTAGAAATTGTCTAAATTTTGACGAGAATTTGCTGAATTTTGGCCGCAGGCATCAGGAGCATAGAATAGCCAAGGAAGTCGATCAGTGACAATAACAAACAGTGGCACCATGGATTTTTGACGAGAATTTGCTGAATTTTGGCCGCAGGCATCAGGAGCATAGAATAGCCAAGGAAGTCGATCAGTGACAATAACAAACAGTGGCACCATGGAAACTGAATCGGCCGGTAAGGAGGCCTCCGTTCCAATTGTTTATAACTTTATCAACCCCTTTTCTGTATCTTCGCCCCTAATCATCGGATGACCTTGAAACTTGGCATAAAGGTTGGGTACCATGACCAGGTAAGACCTTCCGAGTTTTTATCAACCCCTTTTCTGTATCTTCGCCCCTAATCATCGGATGACCTTGAAACTTGGCATAAAGGTTGGGTACCATGACCAGGTAAGACCTTCCGAGTTTCAGCCAAATCGGTCAATAAACAACGAAGCGGCAGCCGAATAAACATTGCAAAAATTGTTTATTTGCAAATATCTCGAGAATGGTTGGAGCTAGAGCATTTTTGAGGGCATTTTTGTGAATAAACATTGCAAAAATTGTTTATTTGCAAATATCTCGAGAATGGTTGGAGCTAGAGCATTTTTGAGGGCATTTTTGACAGGGTTGAGCCATCGCCTCAGGGATGTCGGTAACTTTTTATCTTTCCACCGAGCCATCGTCCGCCCCCCTATTGTTATAAACAAAAAAGTTAGTTACAGAGCCCTATAGGGGGTCGGTAATTTCGGCCCATTTTTTCGTCGAAAATCGGTTAAACAAAAAAGTTAGTTACAGAGCCCTATAGGGGGTCGGTAATTTCGGCCCATTTTTTCGTCGAAAATCGGGAAGTTTTTCGATGGAAAATTTTCATGACCTTGAATCAAATTTTTTTCACGATTCGAACTATTTTTTTTTTATTTATTTATGAAATAATTTTCGAAATTACAAAAAAAAATAGGTTTTAAGACTTGTAAAAATATTAACAAGAAAAAAAAACTTGAAAGAAACTCAATCGGCCGGTAAAGAAGTCCTCCGAGTCAATTGTTTATAACTTTATCAACCCCTTTTCTGTATCTTCGCCCCTAATCATCGGATTCGAATTATTTTTTTTTTTTATTTATTTATAAAATAATTTTCGAAATGACAAAAAAAAATAGGTTTTAAGACTTGTAAGAATATAAACAAGAAAAAAAAAACTTAAAAGAAACTCAATCGGCCGGTAAAGAAGTCCTCCGAGTCAATTGTTTATAACTTTATCAACCCCTTTTCTGTATCTTCGCCCCTAATCATCGGATGACCTTGAAACTTGGTGTGAACGTTGGGTACCCTGTTCAATTGTTTATAACTTTATCAACCCCTTTTCTGTATCTTCGCCCCTAATCATCGGATGACCTTGAAACTTGGTGTGAACGTTGGGTACCCTGTCCAGGTAACACCATCTGAGTTTCAGCCAAATCTGTCAATAAACAACGAAGCGGCAGCCGAATAAACATTGCAAAAATTGTTTATTTGCAAATATCTCGAGAACGGTTGGAGCTAGAGCATTTTTGAGGGCATTTTTGACAGGGTTGAGCCATCGCCTCAGGGATGTCGGTAACTTTTTATCTTTCCATAGAGCCATCGTCCGCCCCCCTAAAGTTATAAACAAAAAAGTTAGTTACAGGGCCCTATAGGGGGTCGGTAATTTCGGGCCATTTTTTCGTCGAAAATCGGGAAGTTTTTCGATGGAAAATTTTCCTGACCTTGAATAAAATTTTTTTGTCGACTCGAATTATTTTTTTTTTATAGGCTCTATAGGGCTCTATAGGAGGTCGGTAATTTCGGGCCATTTTTTCGTCGAAAATCG
>MVJL01001126.1:0-13777 GCA_002156465.1 Macrocentrus cingulum | reverse complement strand
GCAGCAGCAGCAGCAGCAGCAGCAGCAGCGGCAGTAGTTTTTGTCTGGACATTTTGGGCAGTTGATTGCTCAATTGGCTCCAACCCAATCATGGATTTTTTAATGACCAAGTTTTGCGGAAAAATGTGAGATCCCAACTGAAGCTGTATCCCCGTGTCAGTTTTTATCAGGGAAATATTTCCGTTCTCAAATGCCCTCTCAATACCTTTGATCAAGAAGTAACGGTTTCTGAAATCATAAAAGAAAAACAAAAATTTATTAACTGGCGTACAAGTTCAAAAGCAACGCTGACGAATAAAAAGTAGAGCCAGCTACAAGCGATGTTTAATACAATCGTGCTAGTGTAAATCATTGTTATTACTTACGTGATCATAGTACTTGTTGCCGGTTGATTCGTGAACTTGTTGGTTTTTCCGATTCTGCATCATGAATAAGTAAAGGAAATTAGGCCCACGAAGCTAAACTAGCAAATTGAGCCTATACAGCTCAAAATATGTCGTCATCGAATGTTTCTATAACTTACTTATTCTTGTTTGCTTTGATTGCCACCTTGTTGCCGCCGCCGCCGTCGCCGCCGCCGCCGCCGCCGCCGCTGCCTACACGATGTGGTCGTTGTTGTTGCTGTTGTTGTTGTGCTAAGCTGAATTCTGGCAAATTGCCGCCGCCGCCGCCGCCGCCGCTGCCTACACGATGTGGTCGTTGTTGTTGCTGTTGTTGTTGTGCTAAGCTGAATTCTGGCAAATCCGGTTTCATTCTGGAAATATAAAAAATAGCAACAAAGTTATCATTTTTAGTCAAAGCTAGCTGCGTGATTAAAGCTAAAAGAGCTGTTCAAGTTCGGTTTCATTCTGGAAATATAAAAAATAGCAACAAAGTTATCATTTTTAGTCAAAGCTAGCTGCGTGATTAAAGCTAAAAGAGCTGTTCAAGTAAACTTATAGAGCCAAACGAGTTAATTGAGCTCATAAAATCAAAATGATCTGTGTTGATGATAATTTTTTTTATCTAGTTGCTCACTTTTTCTTTCCAGCTTTCGTTTTGACGTTGTGACTGTCGTCGTCGTCGTCGTCGTTAAATGATCTGTGTTGATGATAATTTTTTTTATCTAGTTGCTCACTTTTTCTTTCCAGCTTTCGTTTTGACGTTGTGACTGTCGTCGTCGTCGTCGTCGTTGTTGTTGTTGTTGTTAATGCCACCGTCATGTTGTTGCTGTGATGGTAGCGGTGATGACGCCGGCGGCAGTGGCGGTGGTAGTGATGGGCTCAAGACCAGCTCATCTGGTAATTCCGCCGATTTCGCAGTTTTGTTGATGACGCCGGCGGCAGTGGCGGTGGTAGTGATGGGCTCAAGACCAGCTCATCTGGTAATTCCGCCGATTTCGCAGTTTTGCTAACAGAGAAAAAAAAAACAAAGTGATTTTCTATTATATGTAAAATTTAATATGTGAGACCAATGATTGCTAGTTTTATCGAGCTTACTCTTCCTTAAAAGAATTCTTTTCTTCCGAATTTTCGTTCATTTTGCTTTGGAAATTGACTGCTAATAAACGGTGTTGATCTCTTAGTTTTATCGAGCTTACTCTTCCTTAAAAGAATTCTTTTCTTCCGAATTTTCGTTCATTTTGCTTTGGAAATTGACTGCTAATAAACGGTGTTGATCTCGATAAAAACTTTGTTCAGAGTTAACTCAATGAATTCTCTGCAGGCACTGCCCTAACGCCTTTGCTTTGGAAATTGACTGCTAATAAACGGTGTTGATCTCGATAAAAACTTTGTTCAGAGTTAACTCAATGAATTCTCTGCAGGCACTGCCCTAACGCCTTCTCATAATTCTGTACAGCACAAGTGGGAGAGGTGTCCCCTCCACCAGTATTCGCGCCATGGGCTAACCGATGTGGCAAACCGAGATCACCGAGCTGAGAAATGTGTACCTTATACAGCACAAGTGGGAGAGGTGTCCCCTCCACCAGTATTCGCGCCATGGGCTAACCGATGTGGCAAACCGAGATCACCGAGCTGAGAAATGTGTACCTTACTTTCGTTAGACTATATATACTATCGAAAATTGAAATGATTCAATTTAGCCCATCGAGCCAAACAAGTTAATTGATAAAGCAAAGAAGAGCTCGCTATTATGTGTTTTTATTCATCTACTCACTCTTCTTTTGTCGCTTCGGTAATCACGTTGTCGCCGCCGGTTTCTTGTTGTTCCCGTTGCTGTGAAAGTGGTGATGACATCAACGATGGTATCAGCATTGACGACGACGGCGGCGGCGGCGGCGGCGGCGGCGGCGGCGGTATTCATCTACTCACTCTTCTTTTGTCGCTTCGGTAATCACGTTGTCGCCGCCGGTTTCTTGTTGTTCCCGTTGCTGTGAAAGTGGTGATGACATCAACGACGGTATCAGCATTGACGACGACGGCGGCGGCGGCGGTTGTCGCCGCCGGTTTCTTGTTGTTCCCGTTGCTGTGAAAGTGGTGATGACATCAACGACGGTATCAGCATTGACGACGACGGCGGCGGCGGCGGTGCTTGGGGTGTATCCACAACTGAGACTTTGGGCAAATCCAGTTTTCCCGTTCTGCAAATATATAAAACAAAGTTATCAGTTTCGGCGGCGGCGGCGGTGCTTGGGGTGTATCCACAACTGAGACTTTGGGCAAATCCAGTTTTCCCGTTCTGCAAATATATAAAACAAAGTTATCAGTTATTATATGTAAAATTTAATATGTAAGACCAATGATTTAACTGAGACTTTGGGCAAATCCAGTTTTCCCGTTCTGCAAATATATAAAACAAAGTTATCAGTTATTATATGTAAAATTTAATATGTAAGACCAATGATTAATAGTTCCAATGAGCTTACTCTTCCTCAAAAGAATTTCTTTTATCCGAATCGTTGTTCATTTTGCGCCGGAGATTGACTGCTAATAAACGTACTTGATTTCGATAAAAACTTTGTTCTGAGTTAACTCAATGTATTTCTTTTATCCGAATCGTTGTTCATTTTGCGCCGGAGATTGACTGCTAATAAACGTACTTGATTTCGATAAAAACTTTGTTCTGAGTTAACTCAATGAATTCTCTGAAGGCACTGCCCTAACGCCTTCTCAGAATTCTGTACAGCACAAGTGGGAGAGGTGTCCCCTCCACCACTATTTGTGCCATGAGCTAACTAATATGGCAAACCGAGATAACCGAGCTAAGAAATGTTTCTGTACAGCACAAGTGGGAGAGGTGTCCCCTCCACCACTATTTGTGCCATGAGCTAACTAATATGGCAAACCGAGATAACCGAGCTAAGAAATGCGTACCTTCCTTTTGCTTCTCGTATACTATTGAAAATTTAGAATTAAGAACGTTGTAAATTGAGAAGTAAATAAAATGAGTTATTAATAGAATGAGTTAGATAGTTGGATATTTTTTGTCCCCTCCACCACTATTTGTGCCATGAGCTAACTAATATGGCAAACCGAGATAACCGAGCTAAGAAATGTGTACCTTCCTTTTGCTTGTCGTATACTATTGAAAATTTAGAATTAAGAACGTTGTAAATTGAGAAGTAAATAAAATGAGTTATTAATAGAATGAGTTAGATAGTTGGATATTTTTTTTTCGTATACTATTGAAAATTTAGAATTAAGAACGTTGTAAATTGAGAAGTAAATAAAATGAGTTATTAATAGAATGAGTTAGATAGTTGGATATTTTTTTGAAGACAGCGGTGGTGGTGGTGGTGGCCGTGGTAGTCATATATTGAGAAGTAAATAAAATGAGTTATTAATAGAATGAGTTAGATAGTTGGATATTTTTTTGAAGACAGCGGTGGTGGTGGTGGTGGCCGTGGTAGTCATATAATAAACGCTTGCGTTGTATTGGTTGCATTCGTTGTATTCGGTTGCGTTGTAGCCGTTCGCGTTGTGTTCGTCGTATTGATTGTGTTTGCTCGTATTTTATTTTTCTGCGCTGCATCCGCTGTTGCTTTACAACGTAACTTTGCGTTGTAGCCGTTCGCGTTGTGTTCGTCGTATTGATTGTGTTTGCTCGTATTTTATTTTTCTGCGCTGCATCCGCTGTTGCTTTACAACGTAACTAGATACTTCGAGTTAATTGATTAATTAAAGCTAATTAAATTTTTTACGCAAATTAATTTGTTAATAGTTTTTGCTGCTGCTGTTGCTGTGTCAACGCTGTATATCTTGTATTCGGTATGCACTCGGTATTATATGGTTTTCTTCTATTTTAGCAAATCAATAAATATAATAAATACATATTCAATTATTCGTATTGATTGTGTTTGCTCGTATTTTATTTTTCTGCGCTGCATCCGCTGTTGCTTTACAACGTAACTAGATACTTCGAGTTAATTGATTAATTAAAGCAAATTAAATTTTTTACGCAAATTAATTTGTTAATAGTTTTTGCTGCTGCTGTTGCTGTGTCCGCGCTGTATATCTTGTATTTTAATTGATTAATTAAAGCAAATTAAATTTTTTACGCAAATTAATTTGTTAATAGTTTTTGCTGCTGCTGTTGCTGTGTCCGCGCTGTATATCTTGTATTCGGTATGCACTCGGTATTATATGGTTTTCTTCTATTTTAGCAAATCAATAAATATAATAAATACATATTCTGTCGAGTTGATCGCGCTCGGATGGGACATCCGCCAATTTATTGTATAATGTCTGTAGACAAATTAAATATTCGCCAATCGGTTCCTGTTCTCCTTGCGTCCGTCGGAAAATATCGTCTAAAATTTCTTTCTTGGATTCTGCAGAAAACCAATCCCGAAAAGACGCGACAAAACCACCCCAGTCTCTAAAATTTCTCCGATTACTCCTAAACCATTGTAAAGCACGTTTCGTGAAAATTTCGTGCATCCAATCCCGAAAAGACGCGACAAAACCACCCCAGTCTCTAAAATTTCTCCGATTACTCCTAAACCATTGTAAAGCACGTTTCGTGAAAATTTCGTGCATCACTCGTAGTCGATCATCTTTGCCGATTCCGGCACTTCGAAATTTCTCAACAAGATTACACAAAAAATCCTCAGCAGATTCTCCGCCAATTCCGCTAAATTTTTCGTAGTCGATCATCTTTGCCGATTCCGGCACTTCGAAATTTCTCAACAAGATTACACAAAAAATCCTCAGCAGATTCTCCGCCAATTCCGCTAAATTTTAAATTCCATTGCCGTGCGATCGCACCGATATCGCGTTTGTCCGGGGTGTGCACGTGTGAGTCTTGTGCCTTCTGCAGCAACGGCGACGACGCGCCGCCTGTTGGCAAGTTTTCCCCGCGCGCCTGTTTCGTAGTTCTTCTATTCGCATCCTCGTCACTCGACCCACTCGTATTACGCAAGCGTTTTCGTCGCGTAGATTTATTCTTTGGTCTAACAATCTCAAACTCATTCTCACTAGAAACATCCATAACATCTTTGTTTTGTTCGGGCTCCGGTCGGTCCTTAGACTTAGCCGGTGCTCTCACTCGATCATCCGAAAAAGCCTCACGAATTTTCTCCGGTGCCGATGCCGTCAGATCTACCTGAAAAGCGGTTGACAGAGCAAATAAGACATCTGCGATGTTCGCCAAGTTTGCCTTCAAGGAGTCCAGCACGCGTGCTACCAACACCTCTCTTACCGACAACGCTTCTGTAGCTAAGCTGTTGCGAAGGTCAGGTGCGACATTTCTATTACCCGCATCTTCACATCGCATAATTTCCGGTGACGCGAAGTTTGTATCAAATTCAAGTATCGCGGAAAGGTCATGTACAGGGGGAGGATCATCCTCGGTCCCGCATCTTCACATCGCATAATTTCCGGTGACGCGAAGTTTGTATCAAATTCAAGTATCGCGGAAAGGTCATGTACAGGGGGAGGATCATCCTCGGGCCCCCACTCAACGTCTGCTTCGTGTCGGCGCCGCCGACAAAGTCGCGCGAGGCGATCTCGCAGCACGGCCTCATCACCCTCAGCATTCGCCCAATGATTTCTCAAAATGAGTCCAGCACGCGTGCTACCAACACCTCTCTTACCGACAACGCTTCTGTAGCTAAGCTGTTGCGAAGGTCAGGTGCGACATTTCTATTACCCGCATCCCGCATCTTCACATCGCATAATTTCCGGTGACGCGAAGTTTGTATCAAATTCAAGTATCGCGGAAAGGTCATGTACAGGGGGAGGATCATCCTCGGACCCCCACTCCACGTCTGCTTCGTGTCGGCGCCGCCGACAAAGTCGCGCGAGGCGATCTCGCAGCACGGCCTCATCACCCTCAGCATTCGCCCAATGATTTCTCAATGGCGCCGCCGACAAAGTCGCGCGAGGCGATCTCGCAGCACGGCCTCATCACCCTCAGCATTCGCCCAATGATTTCTCAAAACTTCTCTAACGCGAGTCAATGATAATTTCTTTACCACAGCGTACGGATCGGCTGGGTTAGCAATGACTGGTGTACCCTGTCAATGATAATTTCTTTACCACAGCGTACGGATCGGCTGGGTTAGCAATGACTGGTGTACCCGGAAGTCGGTAATCAACAGTCGGGTTCCAAGCAGTCGCTGCGTCACCCATAAACCTAAGCCGATATCGAATAAAACGGTCGCAAATAATATCTCTCGATCCTACATCTGAACAATCTGAACCGCGCAACATAGCCGATATCGAATAAAACGGTCGCAAATAATATCTCTCGATCCTACATCTGAACAATCTGAACCGCGCAACATACTGCGAAGGTCATCAATTGGCATTTCTCTAATATATTCTAAATTTCTCGTATGTCGTTGACGCCATTCGTCTGAACCAACAATTAAAGTGCGCAACATACTGCGAAGGTCATCAATTGGCATTTCTCTAATATATTCTAAATTTCTCGTATGTCGTTGACGCCATTCGTCTGAACCAACAATTAAAGCCTCGGGTTGTAGCGGAATACGTGACTGTGCCTCCTCAGAGACATTCGTATGTCGTTGACGCCATTCGTCTGAACCAACAATTAAAGCCTCGGGTTGTAGCGGAATACGTGACTGTGCCTCCTCAGAGACACCCAACTGTCCAATAATCACGTCTGTCGACATCTTCGTAAATTAATGTTTAACGCGAAATCTGATAAAAATTTACAAAATAATTTTCTTGCGTGAGACGATAATATACAAGAATAACACATCGTATTTCCGTATTTTTATCTCTCTCGTAGTACGTCCAACGTAATAAAGTCACGACTCGAATACCTCTTACCAAACGCAGGCACGAATTATTTCTCACTCACAAAAAAATAAAATAAAATAATCGATCGATACACGCGCTTTGTTTCCTTACACGACGGAGACGCGAGCGAGTTGTCTCGAGCTCACGGTCAGCGCTAATCCTTTGTTTACGCGTCGATACGCGACGCTCGATTTTCGTCGAAATTTCTCTCTCCTCAAATCAATCGATGCTTTACTCAGCACGCAATATTCAATCCAAATTATATTTCAATGCAAAATAATTAGCAGCGTAGAAAATTCTCACGCGTTGCGGAGTAACTAAAATCGAATCGAAAAACAATGTGCGATCACGCACAACACAAATATTTCAAATAAAATTTTCTTATGACAGACAAAAGTAGATAGGGCGAGGATAACAGGATAGAGTTAGACAAAGAAAGAATTCGGTATTGCTCGAAGAAAACACAATAGCATAACACAGAACAAAAATGGCCGGATTAAATTGTTTACCAGTCTTTTAGGCCAGACTGCGACTATGACGCAATTCCTGGCCGCTTATGTCACCGAACCTCGCATTCGCACCCATTCACACAAGCTCTACAGAAATTATTTGTAACCGACTCGAAAATAATTTTACAAACGCGTATCAACCGATATTCTATCTAAAAATTAACACAAAAATTCCCCGATTTACGCGAATAACCAACGGGAGCCCCACGTCGGGCGCCAAATGTGACGCGCGGCATGAAATTCCCGGGGACAGAATTACTCACCGTGGTCGCAATGCGTCGATCTCGCGTTGATCGACGGCTTTCGCCCTCTTGTACTCTGCTAATAATCCTGAAAATAAGGTTACCTCGGGCGCCAGTCCGTTTTTCACATAAAAACGGACAAAAACAACTCTCCGTACCTCTCACGTTCGACAACCTGCTGAAAATCGCGAAATACAACAAGAAATTCTCAGGGAGGCGGGACGTTGGTTATATCTGCTCGAAATCGCGTAAAATAATCCACATCTCGCGTATAATAATAATCAACTAATCTATTTATTTATTTACAAATTAATGAAAGAAAAAGAAAAGCAATCAAATAGCAAAAGTTGCGCCGGATCGGCGCTCGGAAATATCGTTGTATAATAATTAAAGCAGTTCTCAACACAAAATAATCAACGGAAAAATATATCAACTTAGAGTATACTTATTACTGACTCGATAGAAATAAACAAAAAGTAATCTAGTCTTACTCTCGCGGCGAGAAGCGCCACGCACACCAATCCACTCGAAAATCTCTCACATATTACTGACTCGATAGAAATAAACAAAAAGTAATCTAGTCTTACTCTCGCGGCGAGAAGCGCCACGCACACCAATCCACTCGAAAATCTCTCACACACACAGCGACCAGGAACGTCGTCTACGTTATCAAATACTATTTCTCTATCTCTCTAAATAAATTAAGGTTTCGAGAAGTAAAGTAATCTAGTCTTACTCTCGCGGCGAGAAGCGCCACGCACACCAATCCACTCGAAAATCTCACACACCCACAGCGACCAGGAACGTCGTCTACGTTATCGAATACTATTTCTCTATCTCTCTAAATAAATTAAGGTTTCGAGAAGCGAGAACCTCGTTTTTTGCCGGAAACGCGTCTGTTTCAGCAACTAAGCCCGCCAACGCAAACAAACGGCTGCTCAGTGCCCCCACGTACCTCGACAATAACGCTGGTGTTCTTTTTCAGCAACTAAGCCCGCCAACGCAAACAAACGGCTGCTCAGTGCCCCCACGTACCTCGACAATAACGCTGGTGTTCTCCAGCCTCTCGTCCGCAGAAACCTTACGTCCGGTCCTCGTGAAAGGCTCCACTCGAAAAACTACGTCCGTCTTGTGTTCTCCAGCCTCTCGTCCGCAGAAACCTTACGTCCGGTCCTCGTGAAAGGCTCCACTCGAAAAACTACGTCCGTCTCGTTCAACGCGTACGACCACAATATTCTTCGGTTCTCCTTGCGGCAGCGATCACGCCGCCAGTCCGACTCCTCACGTGACTCGAGGAGCCAATCAGCAGTTCTTCTCCATTAGCTCCGAGACGCCCATAGGTGTGAGAGAGATAGGTATTTGGTCTTTCGGTTCTCCTTGCGGCAGCGATCACGCCGCCAGTCCGACTCCTCACGTGACTCGGGGAGCCAATCAGCAGTTCTTCTCCATTAGCTCCGAGACGCCCATAGGTGTAAGAGAGATAGGTATTTGGTCTCTCCGTTTGGGCTTACATATCGCTTTTGGACGGCGCGCTCGGCAGGAAAATTCAAACTCACAACTGCGTTGACATCGACTTGTGGTTCTCATACTGATCTCGGAATTTCCTCTGATTTTTTTGCCGGAAACGCGTCTGTTTCAGCAACTAAGCCCGCCAACGCAATCAAACGGCTGCTCAGTGCCCCCACGTACCTCGACAATAACGCTGTTGTTCTCCAGCTTCTCGTCCGCAGAAACCTTACGTCCGGTCCTCGTGAAAGGCTCCACTCGAAAAACTACGTCCGTCTCGTTCAACGCGTACGACCACAATACTCTTCGGTTTTCTCGTCCGCAGAAACCTTACGTCCGGTCCTCGTGAAAGGCTCCACTCGAAAAACTACGTCCGTCTCGTTCAACGCGTACGACCACAATACTCTTCGGTTCTCCTTGCGGCAGCGATCACCCCGCCAGTCCGACTCCTCACGTGACTCGAGGAGCCAATCAGCAGTTCTTCTCCATTAGCTCCGAGACGCCCATAGGTGTGAGAGAGATAGGTATTTGGTCTCTCCGTTTGGGCTTCCATATCGCTTTTGGACGGCGCGCTCGGCAGGAAAATTCAAACTCACAACTGCGTTGATGATAGGTATTTGGTCTCTCCGTTTGGGCTTCCATATCGCTTTTGGACGGCGCGCTCGGCAGGAAAATTCAAACTCACAACTGCGTTGACATCGACTTGTGGTTCTCATACTGATCTCGGAATTTCCTCTGAAAATCGCAATGGTCTGCGTCTGACGATGCGTAAATGGTTGACTGACTCGTATATGACGGACTTACTGTTCATAATGGCTTATCGAGGGCTTCGTGATGACTGACAATCGCAATGGTCTGCGTCTGACGATGCGTAAATGGTTGACTGACTCGTATATGACGGACTTACTGTTGATAATGGCTTATCGAGGGCTTCGTGAAGACTCTCCAATGATGAGACGACGCGTGGCGGGCGTAAATCGACGGTTACATCGTAATTTCGCAGAAAAAGACTCGATACAATACTAATGACTCATATAAACAACAAATCGCAAATGGAATTTCCGCAACTGCTGCGAGGACAGACCTAACACCAGCTGTGCGGTGAACAAACACGCGAAATTTTACTCAAATTTAAGAAATAAAATAAAATGATTTGAATCATGATTAGACGTGGCTCGCGCCACGTCACAATATATAACGGAAATATGAAGCTTTTCATTATATTTTAAGTATATTATTTTGCCCCTTAATATAATCATGATTAGACGTGGCTCGCGCCACGTCACAATATATAACGGAAATATGAAGCTTTTCATTATATTTTAAGTATATTATTTTGCCCCTTAATACTACTTACTACAATTTTTTCTAGAGGTGAGAATTATAAAAAAAATTTCAGTTTAAGAAAAAAATTGTGAAAAAAAAATTTTTTATGAATCAAACAATGAGACCGATAAAAGTATTAGTTTTCCAATGAAATGAAATTTATCTCACAAATTATTAAGAAAAAAATTGTGAAAAAAAAATTTTTTATGAATCAAACAATGAGACCGATAAAAGTATTAGTTTTCCAATGAAATGAAATTTATCTCACAAATTATAATTAAATTAATTGATAAGATTCTTTTTAGTATAGATTTTTATCCCAATATTTTATTTTAGATCATTCGCTTCCAGTAGGTATGTAAACCATTTTCCATTTAGAAGATTTTTCATATATTTTTTTATGTATTACATTTTATCAACTTACTTTTACGATGATATCTGATACCTTCACGGGTTTATTTGAAGGGGTGATATTTTCTTTCAGCCGGGTATTCTTCGATACTTTAGACTTCTGTTGTGGCATGATAATTGTGGCCGATAATTACGGAAATTCCTCAGCATATTCTTATTATATCGCGAGTACCTATTATTGCTGTTATAATTTTAGACTTCTGTTGTGGCATGATAATTGTGGCCGATAATTACGGAAATTCCTCAGCATATTCTTATTATATCGCGAGTACCTATTATTGCTGTTATAAAGAAGATAAGGCAAAATGAATTATACCTCTACTTGGGACTTTGCACCGCTGTCGATGTAGGGATCGTCCGAATCGTCTTTTGCTTTTTTTTCTCACTGCCATCATTCGACGACGAAGAAATCGTTCTTTTTTTGGCGGCCTATAAATAAAATTGCAATCTGATGAATTATACCTCTACTTGGGACTTTGCACCGCTGTCGATGTAGGGATCGTCCGAATCGTCTTTTGCTTTTTTTTCTCACTGCCATCATTCGACGACGAAAAAATCGTTCTTTTTTTGGCGGCCTATAAATAAAATTGCAATCTGAGTTTATAGGCTGATACATATATTATAATTTAGCGGTTAAAAATTATGATTTGTTTAGTGTGTATAATAATATACATTCTTGACATGAAAAAATTTGAATGCTGACGAAGAAATCGTTCTTTTTTTGGCGGCCTATAAATAAAATTGCAATCTGAATTTATAGGCTGATACATATATTATAATTTAGCGGTTAAAAATTATGATTTGTTTAGTGTGTATAATAATATACATTCTTGACATGAAAAAATTTGAATGCTGAACATTGACACCGAACCAAATTTGTTTGCAGTAGAATCAACAGAAAACCCATATAATCAAGAAAAACTGGATTTCGGTTATTGTGGTAATTTGAATGCTGAACATTGACACCGAACCAAATTTGTTTGCAGTAGAATCAACAGAAAACCCATATAATCAAGAAAAACTGGATTTCGGTTATTGTGGAAACATCATAAATAGATATATTATGTCGAACCAAATTTGTTTGCAGTAGAATCAACAGAAAACCCATATAATCAAGAAAAACTGGATTTCGGTTATTGTGGAAACATCATAAATAGATATATTATGAACTAATAGTCGGGCCGTTTCAAATTCTTTTTCGGTTCGCTGGACGCTTGTGGATATATCGATCTGTATCGCCCTCAGATGATGATACACTTCATTTAATATACGGCAATAATGGAGTGCAGGGGCAAAATGGGATAAGCGGACGAAATTGGAAACCTAAAAAAACGAGTAAATAATAGTACATTGTTCACCAAGGGAGCAAAAGAGGTCATGTCGACCGTGAAAAGTTTACTGCTTGAGCAGAAGGCGAGCTAACCTAAAAAAACGAGTAAATAATAGTACATTGTTCACCAAGGGAGCAAAAGAGGTCATGTCGACCGTGAAAAGTTTACTGCTTGAGCAGAAGGCGAGCGCAGGAATTCAAGGTCAAATAATAATAGTACATTGTTCACCAAGGGAGCAAAAGAGGTCATGTCGACCGTGAAAAGTTTACTGCTTGAGCAGAAGGCGAGCGCAGGAATTCAAGGTCAAAATAGCCGAAGCGAGAGCAAAAACCCCATTGATTCCCGTTATGACGAAAATTTTTTCATTGTTTACCTCGGGATGTAAAAAAGGTTATTTTGACCGTGTAAATAGCCGAAGCGAGAGCAAAAACCCCATTGATTCCCGTTATGACGAAAATTTTTTCATTGTTTACCTCGGGATGTAAAAAAGGTTATTTTGACCGTGAATTCCCTCCCTCACCTTCGGCTCGGGCAGTAAACTTTCCACGGTAGAAAAGACCTCTTTTGATCCCTTTCGGGATGTAAAAAAGGTTATTTTGACCGTGAATTCCCTCCCTCACCTTCGGCTCGGGCAGTAAACTTTCCACGGTAGAAAAGACCTCTTTTGATCCCTTGGTAAAGCAAGTACTATTTTCTCTCCATCTTTTTATGCCCTTTGGCGATTTTTCAACTCAGTAAACTTTCCACGGTAGAAAAGACCTCTTTTGATCCCTTGGTAAAGCAAGTACTATTTTCTCTCCATCTTTTTATGCCCTTTGGCGATTTTTCAACATAATTTGGCATGGGTGAAACTGTATTTCGCAAGCAATTGCATAATTATTTTTTAATTTCTATTGTTTTTCACGAGCAGCTTTCACTTCATTTTTACACTTTCGGTTCTCAGATTATCATTATTATCAAGAGTACCCCATTAAACCCCACTTTCCTCACTAAATGTATACAAAAAGTTAGATTCATTTTTACACTTTCGGTTCTCAGATTATCATTATTATCAAGAGTACCCCATTAAACCCCACTTTCCTCACTAAATGTATACAAAAAGTTAGAAAATATGATGGCAGGTTCATATTCAAAAAAATTTATTCTAAATGTCTCTTTCAGCTATATTCCGAGTGCATTATTTTGTCGAATGAAAAATTTTTCCAAATTCACTAAGATAATAGAGGTTGCTGAGCCTTGTAATA